>JBAMJV010005300.1:0-122500 GCA_037951105.1 Echinarachnius parma | reverse complement strand
TGTGACTGTAACAGTAACTAGGTTTTTTTATTGAGCTAACGGGGCCCGGGGGCGTGTCTGATGCCATTGGTTCAGTTGTTCAAGAAGGGAAACCAGAAGCAACCAATTTAACCAGAAGCTTTTTGTTGATGGACTTAGGCATAGAAATTGTCTGGGGAGCAGTGACTTTGGTTGGGGGCAGCCCAGCCCCCCATAGCTACGCTCCTGTAACGTTGATGAGTGATGGTCGTGATTTTCTCCATCTTTCACGGTCCTCGAGTTCCCCCCTATATCCCCCTTCTTTCAACCGTAATATCATTTTGATACATGCATGGGATGCAGCGAGGCGCCCCATGTCGGAACTAAATGAGCGTGGAGGGAAGCACTCGCCCCCACGCGGCGCCTTACAGGAAAATGATTATATCAATAATTCATAATATTAATAACTAGAATGATTTACTGCGTACTATGCAATGATCGTCATAATAAAGAAAACTCAGTGTCCTAATTATTCCCTATAAAACAGAAGTCCATGTACAGCTAGGGTTTACACACTAAAAAGGACGTAACTTTGCCCCTTTAAAAGTGCAAACCCGGTCACACTGCATGACAGCTCCTTTAAAGGTGCATTAATGGTGCAATATGTGCATACTCGCATATTATTGAAGGTGTAAATGCATATGTAAAATTGACAGCTATTTTAAAGAAGATCATTCTCAAATATTATTTTTGTGGTTAATATGTCTGTTTAAAAACAAATTTAGTTACAGAGAGGAAGAACAAAATAAAATTGTATAAACACGTCGCCAGATGTAATGATGAGCTTATGTTACTGCGCAGTGTGGCGACTTAAAGGGATCTAGTAACTTTGTTGACAGGTGCAAAAAGTGATGAATGGTTGATACAATGTATATTGTTGTTATCTGATATTGTCCACTGGGTTTTGTGTGAAAATTTCAAGTTAATTGACGTTATATATATATAGCCGAGTAATGAGCAAAAATGCAAAGTGATATTCACTAACTCATTGCAATGACTTTGTACACGGTTTCGACGATCCAGTGGAAAATTTATCATCTGAACACTTCAAACGTAAATATCTTTGTAACGAAAGGGAAATTCGAAAAACCGAAACCTGTCCCATGCTTTTAATGTTTACTAATATGAATACAACAAGGTATGAGGGACCAACTAAAATTCCAATTGGATTTGAGGATTTGGACAATGTTACTAAGTCCCTTTAATGACCCAAAACACCCTCTTATGTGCACAAATACTCTAAAATACTCCTTCACATCCGACACACTTCCTAAAGAAGTATATAGTGTCAGGGATCACTTCACTGATTCAGACTCAAGTCAATCCGAACCCTATCTTTAAAAAAGTCAGTTAAAGAAAACACTCTTTTATTTGTGGACTACATTGCCATGACCGCGTACTTTCGCTCCCAGTAGAAACAATTTATGCCATAATGGATTATATACAAGCATGAGTAAGGATTCCCCTTTTCTGGGTTGTAGAGACGCAGTTACATCGATTAACCAATACTAAACTTCAAAATCGCAGCATTTTATTGTAATTTGCCTGAACAAACAAGAAAAGACGGATCGGAGTAAAAAATAGACACGGGAAATTATAAATGATGATTGATTTCTAATCCAAAGATAAGTCGATTAGGGTTTCCTCCTCCGTGTACAGTGGCTTCCCATACACCTACAGGCTCAGCTGAAGATGTCCACATTAATACAAATAACTGAAACAATATTGATTCGGTCTACGACAATACCAGACATATAGTTGCGTAGCTAATACGGGGGGCACGGGAGGTGGGGAGGGGGGGGGGGGGGCCGGGTGCTCTTGTCCCCACTGATTTGACAAGAACATAAGGGACACTCTGTGGAAAACAAATAAGAAATATCATTAGGTGTGCCCCCAATAGACTCCCTCAACTCCTTGTATTTGATCACACTTCACCATTGGGGAAGAAGGCGGGGGGGGGGGGGTGTTGCACCCTTTGGTAACCATGGTTACCTTTAGGAGACGATAGACACAACCCTATACAAGTATCCAAGTAAGTGCCCTCTTCTCTATAGTGCCCTCTAGTCACCAACTGTCGTTTATGTGGGTCAGACTTGAATACATTCTTAATTACAGCACTGATTATACATGACTTGTTATATAAAATAATAGTTAAATTGATAATTTCCGGTGGCAACTTCACTCAACGACCACTTTTTGCATCATACTTCGCTATATAATAAAAATAAAACAAATAAGCGAATACAATATGCACAGGGACAGTGTTCGTATACAATACTTAGATTATACATGTACCCAGAAACTTATATTGATTAAGACATTTACTAAGCAATTCGCAAGGAGTATCATCTGTGTGTTTGTTTGTTTTTTATCTCGTATTCAATCCGTATTTTACACTTTTACAAAATCTAAGTAAAATAACTGCAGAAATTATTCAGCTCATATTTATCAAATGAATCCCCTTTTGGCTAAGTAATTTACTCATTGCTTAAATTGTTTACTTAAGACTCTTGAAGCGAATACTGGCCATGTAATCTTGGTACAATGTGAATCCAGTGGTTGAAACTATTCATCGTGATCCATCGCACGGTGAATGGCTGGAGCAGTGGCGTAACTAAGATTTGTCCAATGGGGGCGCCAGGGGCCGCGCATTTTGTATAAGAAAGCACAAAGAAATTCTGACAAGCAAAATAATATTTTTTTTAAAGGTCCACAACATTTAGTTGCCGATGATTGTCTCGTTAAAATATAATAACTTCATTTATATAGCGCTTTTTGCCAAAAATGATACAAAGCGCATAAAAAAAACACAAAGAATAAACAGATACATAATTACAATACAAACCTCAAATTATACAAACAATAACTTAACACAATTCAATAGAGGCAACCAACTAAATATGTGTGTCTAAAAGGTTCTATAGACATACTTCAATATTAACTTATTACTTAGGATACAGGTGGGTTTTTAGTTGAGATTTAAAAGTACTGAGGGTGTTAACTGATCGAACTAGGTGGGGAGGCGATTCCAGCATTTAGGTCAGTGACTGCAAAGCCTTAGATCCAATGTTTGTACGAGTACGTGGGGTATTTAATACAATGGCAGAAGTAGATCTTAAGTTGTACAAGGACTGACGGATTTGAAGTAGATTACAAAGGTAAGATGGGGCTTGCTTTGATAAGCATTTATATGTAAGTACAGCATTCTTGTATTCAATTCGCCGAGGTACCGGAAGCCATGCAGGGACTGGATGAGAGGTGATGTATGTGTAGATTTAGGTTTCTTGTAGATAAGACGGGCGGCTTGATTCTGAAGGATTTTGGAGAGAAAGACATGATTTTGGAGAGAAACAAAATTGCAATTGTTTACCAAGCATGAGCATGGTTTTGTGTGGGGGCATAGACAAATGGAGGAGGAGTGCACATGCTCCCATGCCCCCCCCCCCCCCCCCCCCACCCCGTAGCTACGCCCTTGGGCTAGAGTTCGGGGCGCGCATGCCACATTATTACCGTCATTATACATCATTGCTCGCTGATCCGATTTGGTGCAGATTGGTATCCATGGAAACGAGAAGCAAGGTTCGTTAAATCCCATACATATTATATCATACACGTCATTCGTTACGTCACGCCTTGCATCACCCCATTGAATCAAATTCGTTTGTTCCCCCCTTTTATATTATTATATACAAAGTAACAAATGTGGAGTTATTTTGATTTTACTTTATTTCCCTCTTGGCTTACATATGCAATTGAATTGAATTGAATTGAATTGAATTGAATTGAATTAAATTGAATTGAATTGAAATTGCATGATATCGAAAAGTTCGCAAAGAATAAATAAAGATAATCACGATTATGTTACTCTGCTACAAAGAGTGGAATTATATTTACTTTGGATGACACCCATTTACGTGTTTTTCAATGTAAATTGTAAGATAATATCAGTATTATTTTGTAATGTAAACGTTTCTATTACTATGATTGGACAAATACATGACATTATGATGTTCGAAATTGTTTTGCATACATATGTAGACCATTCTTCAAACTATGATATTTTGAGGGAATAAATCCTCACATTGACCCAACATACGTTAATTTATACATAAAATGACAGTATCACATTTAGCTAATTGTGCTGTTTATGTTTCACTTTTATTCACGGCTGAAAATCCCGATATTTATTCCAAAATGGATATTAATATAATGCGGGCATGCACTTAGAGGTGAATCGGCTTTGTTTTTAAAAACCAAATGATAACGTTACTTTAACATGGGATTAAAACAAATTATTTCAGAATAGCAGAAACGATGAACTGTATTAAACAAAACTCGAGTAGCTCTTTAAGATCGCATTACAACAGGGGCCTGAACACGTTACCGTATTACCGATCAGTGCCTGCCTGCTGCATAGCCCATTTGATACCTTTTTACCATGGCAACATGGTTTGTTTAATTCTTATAGACACGTCATTTGTGACGCCACGTGCATCTGCTTCCCAGCTGAATTCCACTTGCAAAAGTATACGTTCGATAAATAACAGTTTCATGCGATATTATGTATATGCATACATATTTTGGTTATTGACAGTTAAAAACCTTTTCAAAAATGATTTCCCAAGTGAAGATTTTGTAAGGTTATCTAAGCATTATATATTCCCAGGTTACGATTTATAATAGGTTAATCATGTTGGATCAAATCTAGGGTGAATTCCATTTCAAAACACGATGTTATGTAACAGTCGTTTCAGCTCAACTTATGTACCTGTAATCTATTCACATTTCTTGGTTTATGAAAGATATTTCCCAAATATATTCCCAGGTGTCCATTTATAGGTTAATCATGTTAAACAGAATATAGAAGGGAATGACATTTCAAAGCAGAAAGATTATAATTTTGTAAGCGTATTGACATACATTTATTGGTGTATGCTATAGTTTGTCCTATTTTATTTTATTTTTATAGGTTTAATCATATTGAATAAAATCTTGGTGAATTACATTCAAAACAGAAGTTAAACATTCGTTTAATCTCAAGTTCACTCCATCACCCGTTACTGGATTTTCAGGCCAAGATACCTATGTGCAGACAAATATGACAAGCAAGACAATAATTATGTTTTGATGGGTTATTTACTTCGACACGTTGTAGAGAGTTTTGACAATACACACATGTCCCAATCTGATCCAAACTCGAGGTATATATCGAGCTTAGCTGTTAACAATTTATAAAGCCAATCTATGAGGTGTGTTTATAACAAAAGGATTTTAAAAAATTCGTTGATGACTTTACACCATTGGACACTCATAACACTCACATTTCCAATAGACCCAAACTCAAGACTTATCGAATTTCAGTAATCACCTGTTAACAGCTCAGCTTCATAGGTCCACTTCAAATGTGGATTATTACTGATTCGATTACATGATAGAGAGATAGATAAGGGGGGGGGGCGAGAGTCACGCCCCAGTAAAGTACACGAACGTAGACCATCGTGTAAACAAATCATTATCACTCAATTCATACATCCGAGTTGACAAAATCAGGGGCAGTTCAGCGCTTGTTTCATGGGCGTCGATACTTACGTAATACCTATTCATCAGGGGGGGGGGGGATGAATGAAATAGATCCCCCCCCCCCCCCCCCCCCCGATGATAGTATCAATAATTACAGATCGATGCCCATGGCTTGTTTGTTTCATTTGTATTCACCCTTTCTATCACTTCTTTTTTGTGTGGTTTAAATACAATATTTCAATAAGTCATTTCAATTTAGCCTTTATTTATATCGGCGACCTAAAATGCGTCATAGCAACGTTGATGCGACATTTCATTTGAGATTCCTTGCGACACCCAGATAGTAATTGTCTTAAAAGAAGATAAATGGTGTCAATGAAATATTTTATTTTGAGATTCACAGCGACACCATGAAAATTGCTTGTACTGAAAGTGGATAAAGGTGATAATGGTTGTTTTATTTTGAGATCCATTGTGACATCACGATCATTGTAATTGTGTTGAAAGGTAATATGGTGAATTAATTCTCTGCGGTTTTTTTCCATTTTAGTGTAACTAGATTGTGCCTGATGTATAGTAAGTATACAGTAAGTGGAGTATCCCGTACAATCAAAATAGAGGCGTGATTAATATGAAGAGCAGCCTAAGCGAAAAAATAAATAAGTACATACGAATTCGCTATAATGTTCTCTGTTAAAATCCCACAACTGTAAGGGGCAATTGGGGGAGGAGGGGGGGGGGGGGAGACTGCCCTCCCCCATCTTGCCTCCTCTATATAGCGTCGCCCGCCGGCAGTAGATCGGTCAATTCTATTTCTGCCAACTCACGTAGCGCTCGGGAAAAGTAGACCCACTCATATTGATCGAACACCGCCGAGACGCACCATTCTCTCTTACTCCATGTCCATGATTTCTGGGTTAGTGTACTGTCACTTCTCTACGAGCATACAGACGCAATAACGACATGAGATAGTAGGTGGGTAATTGGCCCCATCACCTTAGTCAAACACGTATTATTGTGCAGCCATTAAACAAATTTAGGTAGCCCTCAAAGAGTGATGTACCGAAATGAGTTTAATGATCTTGTTGTTTGCACAGTCTAACGAGATAAAAGGAACATGTTGGCAATTATTTCTCTTTACAATCGAAAATGTTAGCGCGGGAATTAAGGGAGCGGCGAAAAACGTCAGTGATGATGATGAATACATGTGTAACGACAATTAAGTGTCACTATATTATACCAACCCATTACGCAAACATGACGAACACGCGTTAATCAGATAAATAGTCGTAACAAATCATGCTAAGAAAGGGATAATAGATTTATTAATGATTATGAGATGATGAAAAGCTATAGAAAGGGACGCAGAATGATCTTCTCCAACTTCAAACATGTTCTTTATTCACCAACATTTTCGACGAAGATACCTCGTCTTCATCTTTTTTTTAAAAGATAAGATAATACATTATCCGCCTTGTTACACTTCATCTTAATTAGGAACTCCAACACTTGGACATTATATAAATAATATAGAAATATTATTTAGATATATAGGTAGATATATCATAACTTAAAGTCAATATGGTCAGTTTCATTCCATTTGCTTCTCTTACGTTATTTGTATGACAATACTCGTCAATCGACCAAACAAACAGTGCGATATTTGAGATATCATATTCCAAATAGGTGCATGCATGCATGCGTCTGGGGACAGTAGCACGTAATCCACGTATGCAAAATAATACTAACAACACTAAAGGAACACAATAAAGGAACAATTATAAGGAGTGCCACCCACCTCCTCCCATGCTCCCCCCTGACTAGCCAGACTACGCCATTGACCCATATTCATGGCATAATCATTCAGCGACTGCATCTATTTATTTATGTCAATACATTGTGTGCATATGGCACTGGTTTGACAAAACCCGTATCCTATAATATGGGGCATTTTGTTAATGATTATGACGTTTTCCTATCGTCATTATCAAAGAATACTCCATTTAGAGACGGTTATTTTAACACTGGTTTAAGGTGAAAGAAAACGAACAATTTCTCTAACACTGGTTTTAATTACTATTTAAAATGTCATGTCCTCATTTTCTTTTGGTCATATGCGTAACATCAACTTAAAATGATAACGGCTTACAAAATCAGGAATAAGGATAATTCTCTTGATGATTGTAATATAAATTTCCCTTTGCAGTTTACGTCAATGTATTGCGTCAATGTGAATCACACCAAACGTATGTTATTGTAAACAATCACAACTCGCAGTGACATAGCTAGGGGTGATTTTAACGGGGGTGTGGCTGTTGGAAAAGGGGGTTAAGATATCCCAATAACGAGGCATCTTTAAGGCGAAAATATATTCCAGGGGAACCACTACCCCCCTTTATTTGGGAGGAAAAATATAACAGTATTGTGCTTCAAAAACAATTATATTGATATAATTTATTCTCCTGGCATGGGGGGGGGGGGGGGGGGGTGACCCAACAATATATTTCCTTTTCCCCTTATTTTGCTACGCAACTGAATATACCATTGGAGTGGACCCAATATCAGGGGAGCAGCGCCCCTCCCTCTCACGGTGCCTCTCCTATAGGTTTACCCTAATATGCCACTGAGCTCGATTATATATGAGACAACAATACTAAATGATTCTCACGGGTATTTTTTACATAATTAATAGTAATATAATTACAGTAGGCGGCATTCAGTCCACAGACACGTGGCATAACATAGCAGAAATACGAATAATATGATAATAAGCCAAGTTAAAAGTCGGCACTATTGATTTGTACAAATCAATGAGATGTACTTGAGTCTTGGTAGTCTGAGAAAGTGCATGATTGGGAGTATTTTACGCTCCCTGCCCCTGCCCCTGCCCCTCAACCAATTTAAGCTTTTGAATTTTAGCTATTCGAAGCCCCCAAACCCAAAATACCGACTTAGAATTAAGTAAGCATTATGTATTAAAAACAAGGAAATAATTATATAAATAAAGCCTGAGAGGGAATGAGGTGGGGGGGGGGGGGGGGGGGGGGGCTCTGGCCCAATATAATTGCCTTCTCCCCACCCGCACCATCGGCCGCACCCTTAATCGAACAACATCGCCTCATGACTACAGTATCTTGAGTGCGGTGGCGTTGCGTGGTATATTGATTGGGGGCATGCACGTGTATTATTGGAGGGGGCACACTATATAATTTTAAAGGGATCTAGTAACTTTGTTACATGTGCAAAAAGTGATGAGTGGTTGATACAATGTATACTCCGCAAAAAAAAGAAAACTGGACACTTGTATAAGTTGAAATATTTCATATTAATGTACGATAAAGTGTACATGATCATATATCAATTAAAGGAATTTAGTCCTCTACATGCAGGGTATAAACTAAAGGTGTAATCGCTCATGCATGAAATGCCATGGTCAATTAACACTAGCAAGGTCTGTTTTCAAAAATAGCAAAACAATGGAGGACCACACCATTCAACTAAAATGATAGTAAGCGTTTCACTTAAAACAAGATGAGCGGGGCAAGTAAATTATGACATTATTCAACTTTATTGTTATGAACAAACTCTGGAAATACAAATTTGTCAATAAAACAGGGCCAGGTTATGAGAGCATTATCATACTGGTCTGTATTACAGGCATGAAGCTTGTCTATTTCATGTGTCCCCTGCAATTTTAACCATAATTACCAAGAGAAATGTCATGTTAAAGACTGCCCAAATGTTTGACCAAGGGTGACTTCAGGTTTTGAAGATCTTTGGACTACGGTAGAATCTTGAGAAGAATTTATACCATTTTCATGCTGAAATAAGGGCACAAACTGTGGTTTTGACTAATAAAGCTTTGCCATGGAATTCCCCCATTTTGTTACTTTTGGATGAAAATAACACCTATAACGTTCAAAATTTGTCTTCATTTATACTCTTTATTGAGATGAAGATAGAAAAGATACATTTGTAATGAAAAATTATGCCATCTCATGAATATAGCGTTTTAGATTATGCTCATCAACATTTATACTGGTTGAGTGAATGTTCCATTTTTGCTATTTTTGAAAACAGACCTTGGTGTGGTTAATTGACCGTGACAAGTCATGCATGAATGATCTCATCTGGATTTCATGCGAATATTGAAGAGGGTAATTTTATCTTTAATTTGATATACAATATCATATATTTTATCGTTAATGAATACGAAATATTTGGTCTCATACAAGTGTCCAGTTTCTTTTTTTGCGGAGTATATATTGCTGTTATCTGATATGTCCACTAGGTGTTGTGTGAAAATTTCAAGTTAAATGGATGTTATTTGGCCGAATAATGAGCAAAAAATTCAAAGTGATATTCACTAACTCATTGCACTCACTTTGTACACGGTTTTGACGATCCATTGGATTTTTTAACATCTGAAAACTTCAATCGTAAATATCTTTTTAACGAAATAGAAATTTGAAAAACCGAAACCTGTCCCATGATTTTATTGATAATACGAATACAACAAGGTATGAGGGAACCGCTAGAATTCCAATTGGATTTTGAGGATTTGGACAATGTCCCAGTGCTGTAGTCGAGTCTGGACTCGAGGCTGCTTTTGATGGTCTTGTGACTCGGACTCGGAGCCGAGTCCCTATGTAAAACATATATGGGAACATGCTATTTCGTTGGGGACTCGGACTCGGAACATGTGGACTCGACTACAGCACTGCTAAGTCCCTTTAAGGATTTCCCTCTTATATTTTTTGTGCCCCCATGCCCTCCGTAGACAGAGTAGTAGATCTTTCTAAAAATTAGTATGAATCTTTCGGTTGGCTTTGGAATCATATGAAAGTAATCCTATCCATGTGCTCGCATACTCTTAAACGTTTCATTAAAAATTAGTATGTCTATCTCGAGATAGATGTCGGCTATTCGATAACAAGTCAGAGTGCCATGCATGCGCGCTCAACAAGATATCCCGAGTCCACGCTATCCTATTTGAAGAAAAAACATGTTCGCAGAAATGAATAATCTGTTCGAAATAATGAATATCGAAAATCTCCCTCGCAAAATTAACGTGAAATTATTGAACAAATCGTGATAGCAAAGTACGGTCGTAATAATATAACGTATCGATAGTATCTTCCGCATGGCAGTTGATTGAAAACCGCAAGATGTCGATTTACACTAATTATGCCACATCAAATGAGGATCCAGATATTATTTTCGAAGGATGTAGGGGGGCATGTCGATTGTCAAGAAAATAATTTAGATAATAAATATGCAAACTAATCGTCCGTGGTGATAAAATCGTAACTTACGGAAAGAAGGATGCGGGGCACGTGTCTCTTGTCCGTGTAGTTACTGTGTCACGTGATATGCTGCTAAGATAGTCGAGGGAATCTAAGTACGCATCACCCCTTGTAATTAAGGATGTTCAATTTAGGTTGCTTTTGCGTGTTCGATTGATCAATATCGATCGATAACTTGCGACTTATAGTGTATAGTGTATACAAATTGATTTGACCTACTCTGACTTACTTCATGTTCTTACTCATTTGAATATTTTACCACGGTCAACTTCCACATTTTACCACGAGATATATGTGATAACCTTGTAGTTTTGTAACTGTTTTTTTCTGAATGTGAAGATGCCTGTAAATGTGATACAATACCTTTAAGTTTTCAAACACTTGCAGAACCGAGTTTGCACCATCGATGAATAACCTTATGTTTGATCGTCAACACGTTAATATCTACGGAAGACCGATATAGATGGGTGGGGCACACAATATGTATAGCCCGACAATACTCGGGCAGGGGTCTATGGAGAATACATGCTATGGAAACATCGATCAGTACTGAACGGGTTAAAACGATTTTACCGCGATGTTTTTGTTTTTGTGGTTGCTCTTAATTGTTTTGGTCAACATTATTTGGGGGAACACGTGTCGCCACACGAAATGATTACATATTTGAATTCTGGTAGATATACTTCAACTTAATCTCATGAAATCACACATGTCCTTGCTTATGTTGACTCGTAAATTAAACAGCAGCGTCGATGACTCGATATTATGACAATGTCAGTGCACTTATGAGATGAGTGTACTTGCACGGTCCCCTGGAACAGTATATGCAGCTGTTTATTAATTTTCGGCGGGAGAAAGCGTTCTATCCTAGTCACCGTTGTCAAGGAAACGCGATTGTTTTGCATGTATCTCGTGATTATTTGGTGATGTAGGGTTCGCACCTGCCTTCATCATTCTCATCAGAATCGTCTTCTCGTCACATCTAAATTCATTTTTAATTTGCAATGCTGTTTTTGTTCTTCTATAAAGCAAATATACTACAATCTTTAACTCCTTGTATCTATATCTATATCAGTATATTTTTATATCTTTCTCATTAGAGCGTCTCTTTCTCACATCTGAATTTCTTTTACACTTTCGTTGCTGTTTTTGTTTGTATTATATACAGCAAATACACTACAATGTTTAATTTATTGCATCTTTCTCATTAGCGCCTATCCACGTCACATATTTTGTTTTTCTTCAATTTTAAATGCTGTTTCTATTTTTCTGTAAAGCAAAAAACGGTACAATGTCTAACTACTATAGCATAGTAGATCTCAAGAGAAATTATGCTACATGTGTTGAGGCATATTGCTAGCAGTGGCAAGGTGGGGGTTAATGTGTTTCTTATAATCTAACCATGATCGTCTTACATCATAATATCTATAAATGAGCGCGCTCTGGCTATTTATACTCGTCCTCCTCCCTCAATGATGAGTCGAACAAAGAAAAGTACTCCAAACACAAGGAGAAACATGTAATACTATATATGTGATTATAAGTGGGGTAAATACCGCGCATGTTTAAAGGAAATCTTGAGTATTGGTGTCCATCGTATGTCTGTATCCTTGTGTGTTGTACCTAGCTTAAAGCGTCAATTTATATCACAAGTCAAACCTATATTATGGCTGCAATCTTCGGTATTTGATCATAATTTGTCACTTTTCATACCAATATTTAATCATCGGGGCCTCAACATGTTCATCCGTGTGAAGTCCCATCATGAATACATATTTGTATGTGCATATGGTGAGACCATGGGAGTGTATTCTGAAAAACGATTTTAAGCTAAAATATTTAAGCTAAATCGGTATTCTGAAACTGTACTTAAGGAATAGCGATATTTAGTGACGTAGATATGACGTAGATACAATAAATTGTAACTTAAATTTTCGTTTTCAGAATACAATGAAGTGTATTACAATGTTATTATTTCAAGATTGTTCCTGCTATTTGATACCACCTTTGACTCATTGCTTTGACTCACTGATTCACAGTATTAATGATAGTTTCTTAAGCTTTTGCAAGAACCTCACAATAGCAGCTTTAAACATGTTAAAAGAGATCTTTAAAACATGTAATGAGATGAAAATATTAACAATATGAGGCGAAGGAAAAGCATGCGGGGAAGTATATACGGTACCATGGCAACCGCGTGATGCGTGCCTAGTCATACAGGCGTAGGAGACGGGGAAGGGGGTGGGGGTGCGGGGGGGGGGGGGGGGGCTATAGGGGTGATGAATCCCCCGGAAGGTGTTGGAATAGAGATATTCGGGCAATTGTAGCCTCGTTCTATCGGTTGTTTATCACCTATACACTCAGACAACGAGGTGCATGTTGGCGGACTAAAACAGGAACAAAATATTGGGCTATCCAGGCAAAATGCTGTACTAGCCCCCTTTAAAACATTGTTCACGTATAATACGCCCATCTGAATAGTTAGGTTATCCAGGGACGTCTGTATATGAAATAGAAGTCCACTTGCAATCTTGATAAAGAGAAATTCTTCTAGGTCTCCCCAGCAGGCAAACGTTTTGTTTTCTTGCGAAATACGGTGGAATGAAACTAATGATTACTTTTTGTTACCGCTGCGTGATATTGGATTACTACGGGGTATATATTATCATGATGGATTCTGGTACTTATACAAGCAAGAGTTGAACAAGTGCAATCAACGTAGCCTACACATGCATGGCGACATTATGAAATATATATAATTCATTAGCATCCTGCAATTAATTGATCAAATGCCCTTTTTGATTTGTTCGAAGTGTTGAAGTGCATGACTTTTATAACAAGTTTGAAATATTGAATTGTTACTCGTTTGGTGTTGCTAGGGAATTAGTAACATTGTCCAAACCTCAAAATCCAATTGGAATTCTAGTGGTTCCCTCTTACCTTGTTTTATTCGTATTAACAATAAAAGCATGGGTCAGGTTTCGGTTTTTAGCTCATCCGGCCCGAAGGGCCCGATGAGCTTATGCCATGGCGTGGCGTCCGTCGTCCGTCCGTCCTTCCGTCCGTCCACAGTTTTCAAAATGCTTCTTCTTCGTTATTTTTCAACCGATTTTGATCCTGATTGTTTCATAAGATAGGGCTAGGAGGGGGATTTAAAACTTCTACACAGAATCGTGAAATTCATTATCTATGGTAATTTATGCAAATTTATTCGAAATCACAAAAAATGCTTCTTCTCCTTCATTTCTCGACCGATTTTGATTTGGTTTGCTTTATCTGGTAGAGCTAACTTTGGTACACTAAACTTCTACACAGAATTTTGAAATTTTTCTCCATTAATTAATTATAGTAATTTTTTATTTTTTTATTTTTTTATTTTTTTATTTTTTTATTTTTTTATTTTTTTATTTAATTTTATTATTTTATTTATTATTATTATTTTTTATTTATTTATTTTTTTATTTTTTTATTTTTTTGTTTGTTTGTTTTTTGTTTGTTTGTTTGTTTGTTTTTTGTTTTTCCCCATGTCCCTTCCGGGGCGTCAAATTTATATTTTTTTCACTCTAATTTTTTTTTTTACATTTTTATGTCCCTTCCAGGGCATCAAATTTTTATTTTTTGACCAGTTGAAAAGTGTACCACATGAAATTTGCGATATTTGATGTTGCGAGATGCCGGATGAGCGCTACGTCATTGACGTTCTGGTTCAAATTTCCATTTCGTTCAAAAGATATTTACGATTGAAGTGTTTGGATATGAAATTATCTACGGGACCTTATCAGCCGTGTACAAAGTAAGTGCAATGAGTAAGTGAATATCACTTTGCATTTTCGCTTATTTCTCAGCCAAATAACATCCAATTAACTTGAAATTGTCACACCTTACTTTCTGGACATATCATATCACACCAATACACATTTTATTAACCACGCATCACTTTTTGGACTTGTCAGCAAAGTTACAAGATCCCTTTAAATGGTGCTCAACTATAGCCAGATAAGACCATGCTGCACACATAGTATGTGTTAAACCTTTTAATTAGTTATTCGCAATCAAAAGTAACAATCCTTTGGTCTAACACCCAGTACACACAAGCTACCGGTAATTTACTCGATAAAATGAGGTGCTAAATACGCGAACAAATGAAAGTCAGCTACAGTATACATCCACTCCTTATCTCATTGCCTTTTACACGTTACATAACTTGTATATTTATGAAGGACGCATATAATCTAGATCAGGTGAAACACGTGCCCGATCATTGTAATTATTTCAAATCATTCTTGAGAACCACATGTATAATGGCTAGATCGTTTTCAGTCTTATTGCAGTATAATAGAATAAATACAAAAACATAGCAAAATGTATTGAGCGAGTGTGTTTATGAGAGAGAAAGCAGAAGGACTACGTTTTGTACAGTTCCATTTAAGAGACATCTAGATGAGAGATCCATAAGCAAGAAAGCATCGGTAAATCATACTTTAAAGGGATAGTACAGTTTTGGTCAAACTGAATTTTAGTATCTGAAACCTGCACCATAACATTGCAAACTATACAAACTAATACCTCCACAATGCTAGAAACGTATAGAAAATTACAAACAACTAAGTAAAAAGCCTGTTATAATTTAAAAAGAGCCGTTAAAAATCAAGATGGCGCTCTGTAAAACTCATTGGTTTCACCCTTTTTTAATAAAAAAATTGTGCATGCGATGTTTTGTTAAACTAATGATTAAGTAGATAGATCATCAACAACTATTTCAAAACCTCTTTTGGACATTTTTAAGTAAGCATTTTATATATTTTTAAAATTATCGAATAAATCTGGGGCCCCATGCATTATTCCGAACGGATATATTTATTGATATTTCAGCTGTTTCAGAACCGATTTTGATCAAATAAAATTTATTCTGTCATTAAAATTGTATGCTCTTTCAAATTTGACACTCAGTTTTTCATTACTCACACTAATATTATTTTGTGCAGCGCCCTCTATTCCAGAACTGAACTTCCCCTTTATGTTCTAGGTAGATAGATAGAAAGATAATGATAGATACGTTGTCTTCAAACTTGCAAATGTTACAGAGAAATTGTTATCCATTGGCAAGAGAAAACAATAATAACAACAATGTACTTAATTTTTTTACAAACATGAGCATTTACTTGCAAGCATGATCACTTGCATGCCTGCATAACAATACATAATTATACCTATTTGGATGCATCTGGTCGCTGGACTAATGAACTTTATACAATATATTATATAAACCATTTGGTAATTAATTTCTTACATACTTCTAAACATGCCAGTGTAGAAAAAGCCATGCATGTCATAAGAAATGTAATTATTATAGTAGACATTAAGTGAAATGTATAGTATTTCAATAAACACTTGTATCTAATACAAAAATGTCTTCAACGATTTCAACACTTAGCAGCACAAAAGTGCGATAGATTAACATGTATTTAGGGATACAGAAAACTATGAAAATACAAGAACCCATTTACTCTTTACTCTTTACTCTTTATTCTTCGTCTTAGTTGTATCTAATAATTAAATGTTCTAGGGTTGTACCCACGTGCGTACGAGAGGAAGAGAGAGAGAGAGAGGGGGAGAGGGGGTAGAACCGGTAAACTATAGAGTAGATTTTGTGCACGTGCCCGTCGCCGCACGCTGAACATGAATAGTGTCTTACCAATAACTCCACGGGCCACTTGCGCGCAACTCCGTTTCAAGTGCGTTTGATTTCGATATAGATAGTCATGATAGTGAATACTCGACCGCGCGGCTCGTCCTTCGTATACAGTAATATAATACTTCATAATTGAAGAAGCAAAAAGAGGAGAGTACAATATTGTGAGTAAATAATGAGCGTGCGCAATTCGCTGCTCGCCAGTCGGATCGGTCGCTCGCACTTCTTGTCTGGCTACGGGTGCGCGAAGTTCACATCTTTAGTAGACGATCCCTCGCCGGTACTGTACAGTGCAATTGTGCAACAATACATGCTACTAGCATTTCTATCGACCACTAGTGACTGATTGACTGATTGACTGATTGAAAGAAAAAAGGAATCGAAGTTAGGAGAGACAGGTGAAGAAAGTGAAACATTATATCGAAATATTGAACATATACGTTAAATATAACCTAAAGAAACCGAACATCATTACTTTGATGTTGAATTACTGATTTTAGGCGCCAAATAGAAGCTATTTCCCAGCACCAGCCACGATATAATTACATCTGATATTTCTAAAGACTCTTGTTTATCTGACGATATGGACAATTAAGGTAAGTCTCCCTTTTTCACATCGTTACTCATTATTTTCCTTCGTAATTGTATGTTTAATATGATTTACTCATTAACAAATTTTGTATTTGTTATGGTTTATAAGATTTTAGCAAACCCTTTCTTTGATCATTAGATTTTTAAAACTTTGCTTTTTTTGTATTATTTTCAAATGTTTACAATACATATGAAGTCTTTTTGCACATATTGACACAATTTATTCTTTTTACCAAGTTTTTCGTTCCTGTAAGTTAATATTTATATTTTTTTATTAATTAAAACATAGGTAAAGCTATACTTAAAACAGTACTGTATTATATACTTTAACCTATACAAGATTTGTTGTGATCTGACAAAATATAAAATGTAAAAAAATTGTGACACTAAATTCGCTCTAGAACGATAAATACTTAACATTGTTTTTTCTTTTGTAAATTTCCCTATCTAGTCAATTAATTCGTTTACCCACTGTTATGGGTAGAAGCCGTTCCGTTTTTTTTTTTGTATGGGATATCCCGGATAATAGACCTATTTGTAGAAAACACCATTTTCAGGTAATAATATCATCAACAATAAATAATTCCTAGTACTAATGACATCAATGCCTCAACAAAATAACATGTTTTTTGTTGGAAATATTATGTATATATATGGCTTCTTTTCGTCTTGATATCTACTAAATACATCTCACGTAATATGTTTTGTCTGCAAAATGTAATTTTGTAACACTTTTGTCCATTTTCCAAACTCACAATAATCATAAGGTTATGTTAATTAAACAATTCTGCAAAACACGATTTTGAACTCAGAAGAAGCGGAAACGTATATTTCGAGAAAAGAAAACAGTGAAAAGTAAAATAACTCTTAATAACACATACAAACAAGAAGTGAGGGACATTTTGGGATTTATTATATGAATAAATAAACATATATAAACTAGGATCTGATACACGAGTTTTCATCCGCCTGAATCGCGTTATAATGTAATTCGGTATCATATTTTCAGGTAGATATTTGACTTGTGTGTTTTGAGCATGTATCTAGATGTAGAGCGAAGAATGATGTATATTAGGGACAGTTGTGCGGAGCATGACCCTTAGAGAGACGGTGTGGTAAAAATAGATTACGTCAGATGCGTAAACAAGACAATGTTTTGACTGGAAAACGGCACGAAAACACAATTTAAAGATGCAAATCAAGAAATCCAGCATCAACAGCGGTCAACTCAGCGGTCATGCTGTCTTTAATATATTTCCAAGTCACTGGCAGATAGATAAATCAACTAAATTTCATTAAAGTATATCAAATTGGTTTTAAATGTTCTAAATATTATATATAATATAATATAATATAATATGTTTCAAAATATATTTTGTATTGTATTAAATAATCAGCAACATTCAATACAGATGCACTATAATAGGAAGGTGATAATTATGATTTACATCATAATTATCCCTTTGGTTTTACATGCCTTCTGATTTGCTCTGATGATGTTTATATCAAATCTAATCTAGTCAAGATTACCTAATGAATTGCCCATAACAGATTTAAAACAGTTTTCCAAGGGAAATTAAAGCAGTTCCATTGTCTGGAGTCATGGAATAAATACATATCTTTAACTCAAAAGGACCATGATTATTCCACCGATACGAGTTTCTTGATACAAAAAAGATAGCACCGTGTAAGGATCTCTTTTTGGTATTTTCGCAATAGATTTGTTTATGATTCATGTATTTTTTATGGATCTAAATAAATACATATAAAATAAAATAAATGAAATGCATGTAAATTCGTTGCTATTAGTTGCCATGTGAATGTTTAACAACAAACCATTAACTACAAATCAAAATATAACTAATCAAAGAACAAAAAAGGCGTTGTCATTTACCAAAATGTTAACTCGAATGGTTAGTAATTTTGTGGCATTTCTATGTCAAGCAAAACATGTTTTTCTTTTCGAAAGAAAAACAAGCAAGGTCGATACTTGTTAAATAATTCTTAATCATTCATTTAGAGCGGTAGAAATCTGGATAAATTTATCACGTCTTCCTGGAAAAGGGGATTAATGATTAATGACACGCCTTAGAAATGCTCCGTTATAATGATATCTGACGTATTTTGTTATTTGTATGGGCAACCAGTAATTCATATGTAAGGGATTTAACCTGTTCACTCCTAGATTGTGGCATTCCGATATACAGTAAATGGTTCATGGTTCGCCGGCCATGCAGGAACCCGAAAGAAATGGGTTAGATCATGTAAAAGGACAGAATTTACTTAGTATATATACATTTATGTTCCAATAGATTATTACGGTAGATTTCCCCATGAAAGAAAAACATCCACCATAAATTTGGTATAATGCATTACTTTGTTATAATGAATTCATTGGAGAATTTGACAAACTGAAACGTTGCAAGCTCTTCTTTATTCAGAGAGTAACATTGGACGTGGTCTCATAATTTCCAGTATTACAAAACCCGAACAAGAAATATTGCATTTTTATTGATGTCCATAGCTCTTTTGACAGGGATTAAACATGAAGATGGGGAAAAGGAATTTATGAAGAATCCATTTATAAATGAGGTCATTAATCAATATAAAAATAAGACATGAGAGACTAAGGATAAGATATAGAACAGTTGGAATGTATTAGTGGTCGATGAATAATCTCACACCCTCAAGAATAATATTTATTCCTTGACAGTCGTTCATTAATCATAGCTCTAAATGATGTCCTGAGTGCATACAAAACTACGACAAACGGAGAAGGGGGAAACGGGGCGAATCTAGACGGGGGCTAGGGCAGAGAGAGAATCAAGAGGGGCTGGGGGGGGGGGGGGAGAAGAGAGAACAACATTATCAAATTAGATAGGACAGTGGCGTAGCTAGCTAAAGTGGGCACGTGCTCCCAAATAATTGGACACGAAAATAAGAACAATACAAAACAAAAAATAAGCGAGAAATCTGTGAAAACTAACGAAATACATAAGGTGTCCCCCACTAGTTCGCATTCCCGCTATAATCAGTCCGACCGGGATGCCACATATGTGGGCATCATGATGTTATCTTAATGGGTAGTACAGTTTTGGTAAGGCTGAACTTTAGTAACCAAAATTTGCACAGTAGCATTACAAACTAATAGTTATAACTCCACCATGCTCGAAAGGTATATACAAAATTACAAACGACTAAGTAAAAAATCCTGTTATCATTCAAAAAGAGCCATTAAAACACAAGAGGGCGCTCTCTAAAAAGGCATTGGTTTCAACCATTTTTCATACAAAATTATGCATGTGATGTTTTGTTAAAATAATGATTAAATAGAGAGATCATCAACAACTATTTAAAACCACTTTTGAACAATTTTGAAAAAGTGTAAGCATTTAAAAATATAAAAATTTAAATCATCGAATAAATTTGGGCCACAAATTTTTTACGATTGAATATATTTATTGATATTTCAGCCATTTCTGAACCGATTTTGACAAAATAAAGTTTATTCTGCTATTATAATTGCATGTTCTTTTAATTTCGACACTCACCCAGCTAGCCACCTGACGTCGGGCCGATGTCGGAAGTTGGTTGGCGGATGTCGGCATATCGCCGTTGGCTCGAGGTTAAAATGTCCGCCAGCCCAACATCGTCACGACGTCATTTTTGTGATATATTGGCATAACGTCATTTTCCGACAATGGCCCAACATCATCTCATGACATGATGTTGGGCCATTGTCGGAAAATGACGTTATGCCAATATATCACAAAAATGACGTCGTGACGATGTTGGGCTGGCGGACATTTTAACCTCGAGCCAACGGCGATATGCCGACATCCGCCAACCAACTTCCGACATCGGCCCGACGTCAGGTGGCTAGCTGGGCAGTTTTTCATTACCTCACAAGAAAATTGTGCTGTGCAGCGCCCTCTCTACCAAAACTGAACTACCCCTTTAAAGTAGCATTGTGTGTTTTTTTCAACACAATGTTCGCCCTGCAGGGGCACGATAGGGGGGGGGGGGGCAAGAATATACACAGGGGAAGGGAAATATTGCCCCCTTCCCCTCCTTGGCTACGCCACTAAACATACCGCAGGCGCAATGTCAGAATATTAGAGTAATGACTCCAAAAATAACGACCCGACTACGACGTATGACTCGTATTGAAGTTCTGCAGTTGATATCATCGAGCCCTGGGGCTGGGGTTATCATATTACTAAAGTTGTTGGGGTGTTATTTTTGTACCCTTTTGTATACTGTGAAAGGTATAGCCTACATATTGAGTTTAATATGTCTGATGCAGGGCGATATAAAGATAAACAATGAAACGTACATTACATTAATTGGAAGAGAGTTATACGAAAAAAGCATATACAAAATGTAGTTGTTATTTTAAATAAACATTAAAATAGAAATTCACTTTTTTAAACGGGCCAACAGAATGTAGTTGTTTTTGAAATTATTTTTAGGTACGTTATGTCGACCAAACAGCTCTCAGGTCGGGAAATTATCAAGTGTTTTGTGTGCAAGAAGAAACGTGTTTTCCAACATTTCGCCATGAAGTACTTCTGATCAGTATAATGTCATATTGTCAAACAGACTGGCCATCGACCAACCTGTGTACTTCAACTCATAACGAGCAAGACATAATAATGAGTATGCCCATAATGAAATGAGGTATCCATGGTCGTACCTGCCCGGGGGTAAAAGAAAAAAAAAAGGGGGGGGGGGGGGGTTATCCCTCAAAAAAGAGGAAGGGACTTGAGAGTCTAAAATAAAATAATATGACGTTATGTATTTTTTCGCACCAGGGGTGAGCAAGAATCTCCACTAAGGTGTTGTTGTTGTTGTTGTTGTGGTGGTGGTAGAAGGCGTTCACTCGACCCCTCCCCCCCCCCCCCCCCCACCCTTAGCTACGCCACTGAAAAAATGAATTGCTAAATTACAAGTCAAGTCGTTATCATGCATCAATGTTTCATATAGTTTACAAAAGTGAAATAATAATTATGCACGAAGTCTATATAACGACGGATAATGATGGTCTCTAAGCAACTGAAGCCCACTGTTATTTTTATATTCCGATTGCATAATGATTCAGCATTTCATATTTCATCTAGTGTAAGGGGGAGAGAGGGGGAGAGTTTCAGATAAAGAAAGAACACAGAGAGAAACGAACGGGCAATAAATAGATAAAGAGTTACAATAAATAGACAATTATATAGACAAATAGATAGATAAATATACGGTATATGCATAGATCGATAGACATACGCATCTATAGAGAGATAGATTGATAGATATGGAGATATATAGTTAGATACTTTTTCTGAAAGATAAGAGTTACTTTTCTGAAGATATTGAAACCGGTTAGAAGAAATTGAGTAAAATAAATTTTACCCTGGATTAATAGCGTTTTTAAAAGTTTGTTTTGAATTTATAGATTTCATCGACGAAGACTTTGTTATTAAAGTTATTTTGTATCTATCTATCTATCTATAGAACATAAAAAATGAACAGAGATACTACAGAACATTTAGTCAATAAGCTCTTGTAAGACAAATTCCCTTCTCAACTACAATGAGGTTTTCCTCATTATTTTTTCTTCAAACTAATTTTTGTTTAAATACGGATTTTCTTACTTCTACGCGTGTTGGAAACTATGCCTTTCCATAGCTCTGTATTAACATCCAGTATATACCTTTAATAATTAGAATCACTTGCATGTATGCACTGTGATGGTGCTGTGGTACGCTTCGATGTGCGCTTGGCATCCAATCATGGGGTCTCGGGTTCGGAACCAATCGATGTCTCGGCATTAATTGTCCCTCAACAAGGCAGTCTAATTCGTACCGCTGCTCTCTACCCAAGTGTGTAATATGGGGACCCGGTTTAGAAGGTGCAATTCTTTGTGTATAGTGATCTTTTAAATGCACACGAAGAATTTGAAGGAGAACTCCCCAGGGAGTGGACTTGGGAACACGTATTGTCTGCTAAAGGGCATTGTAGCATAATAATATGCCCACATGGCTATCAGGAATGCATGTCGGCGTATATGAGAGCTCTGTACGAGAACGAAATAAGTTTGTGATGAGCATTTCACCAGCTGCAAAAAACAAAACGAAACAATACAAAACATAACAAGGACGACATTATTACAATATTAAGTTCGATATCGTGTATATAATAATTATGATATCGTGTATAGAGCAAGTTATTCTGCGAACAATACGATGACGCCACTCGTACCTTGGAACGGGTAAAAATCGATAAAAAGGAGAGAATAATCCTCCGTATCATAATACTAGGAACGAGGCCAGGGCCCCGTTGCAGAAAGAGTTACGATCGATCGTAAGTCCCAAAATTGATCGTAAATGGCCTTACTTACGACCAATCCAAGATTTACGATCAATCCTGTTGCAGAAAGAAGTTACGATCGATATTAACCGTAACTATTGGTCGTAAGTTTTAAAATTGATTGTAACTTTAACAGGTGATTTTTCTTTGGCGTAACTTACGATTAATTATTCACAAGGCACAAACATGGGCAAACATACCAACATACACACTCATTCAAGCACATAAATACAGATAAAACTCATCCTCATAAAACAGATAATCATACAGTGTTACACACTGATTCATAATTTCATACATACATGCATACAATACAGACTATACACATATATACATACATAAACACACACACACAGACACACACAAACATCCAGTCAAACTTTTCTCAGAAGCCACTTTTCTATACCAGCAAACTAATTACAGTGGTAACTTTTCTTGTTACTCTGCAATGGTCATTATACAGTACTAAGGTTTTACTATATTAAATCGTAAAGGCCTGTATTGAAACAAAGGGTAATGCTTTACTTGACTGAGAATAAAAAAGGCCAACAAAGTGCATGTATTTTTATTCTTCAAATTTTTAATCCAAAAAGAGTACACAACACATGACTTTCGATTCATTCCATCAAATAGAATGTTATTATTTTGTAGTGAAATGAATACATTCTCTAGTGACTATGCCAGTCCTTTACTCCTTTTCCCCCAATTAATAATAATTGTGGCTACTTAAATGTAGCGCACGCATAGGCGTACCCAGAGGGGGGGGGGTTTAGGGGTTTAACCCCCCCCCCCCCCCTTTGACCGAAAATGACTGTGTTTTTTTTTCAAATTTTAAATGGTCTCGAGACAAAATTTAAGTGGTCGAGTGGTCTTGGCCTCGAAAACTGCAAAAAAGCGTAGTCTCAGCTTCGAAAATGGTTGATCTCCGCATTGAAAATTGTCTACGACTTCCTGGCTACCCCCCCCCCCCCCCCCACGGCGCTCCCGTTGCATCACCCCAGTCAGCTCAAAAAGTGCACATTGTCCACTTCCTGGGGAGGATTCCAGCTAGGCAACCTCCAAGGTGCAGACATGGCTACGTAACTCCTTTCCATCCTTCCGGGTGACATACCTTGGGCTCGAATTTGGGACCTCACATTGGAAGGCACACGCTCTACCAATCTTGCCACACCGTCTTGCTCTGTCATCCTTCTCCAGCTTGGGCGGATCCCGTCTGTCGTCGTCTTCTATCTGCTAGCTAGCTCCGCAAATCCAGGCGTCTACTGCATACACAAGAGGCTGCTTGATGAGCTGAAATATAATACATAACATGAAAATAAAAAATAGAGTATACTTAGTCTTGTTACCTAAACTATATTCAATGACACACAGTTTCATCATTCAGATTAATAATTTTGTTCCCACAGTCAATGTCTTGGACATACCTATCACCTTGAAATGTCACGGTACAAGCTGTCACAGCTCTAGATAAAATACTAATTAAAACCATTTGTTTTGGTCACATCACAGGCTATCCAATCCATGCTCACCTGCAAACTGGAATGTTCAAGGGATAAGTAATCAATTACATTTTATAAACCAGCATTCTATTTTAAACGAGCCCAAAGAGACGAATTAAGTCATGTACATGTTAGCCCGTTGACTTTGTAAAGAATGCCATACTAATAAAACATTTTAATTTTGAGCAACAAAATCATTTTTTTAATTATCTTTTAGCAAGTGACCTACTTAACCCATCATTATTTCATGCTAACTGAACTACAAACTAACGTCATAAGTATCAAAGAAAAATAAAAGCTTCAATATTTGTTTAAAAAAGCATTTTGTGCAAGATCGTCAAGTTCTCACCTATCCCATTGCTGTGGCTTGGCCTGGGGGCAACACCAGTGGCTCCAGCATGTCCTCCTCTCTCTTTCGCTTTCCTCCTTTCATCAGCCTGTCCATTCTGGTGATTTCTTCTGTGATTATTCTGCCTCTCTCCCACTTGTTGTTATGACTATATGGCTGTATACCACTGTGGCCTCTCTCCCACTTGTTGTTATGACTATATGGCTGTATACCACTGTGGAATTGTACAGTAAAGAGTGCAAATTACCACATAAATTTGAACACATGACTGAGACTGCATCAGTGCATGGACTCACAGGAGCTAGGAGGCTAATTTTGTAATTTGGTCCTCCATAATATTTAATGTTATACGATATTACCTGCCAGTAAATTCTCATGCATTGAGAACATACACATTTTGGCGCTAATGTGGTTGCGTACCCTTTGTTTTTTCTTTCTTTTCCAACGCCTTATTTGTCTTTAAACTCAACTAAATTAGTTTTACTCACTGCGCTTTGTCCTTATCCCCCAATGGTCTGTTGTAATATTTTGGTCAACATTTAAGCCCTTTTTTGGCAACTTTAATCGATGGCTTTGAAAGCGTCGCGGCACCAGCTTCGCGGTCGCAAAAATCGAAATAGCAGGACTTCACGGGCGCAGGGGTAGTACTCTCTCCACGTTCATGTCACCGGTAGCTAACGGCATAGCTGCTCGCGAAGTCCCGCTATTTCAATTTTTGCGACCGCAAAGCTAGTGCCGTTGCGGCAAAAACCCATTGATTAAAGTCGCCCAAAAGAGGGCTTAAATGTTGACCAAAATATTACAACAGACCATCGAGGGATAAGGTCAAAGTGCAGTGAGTAATATAATATAATACAAACTAATTTAGTTGAGTTTAAAGACGAATGAAGCGTTGGAAAAAACCCCAAAAAGGAGTACGAAACCACATAAGCGCCCAAATTTCATCTTTGCATTGCCCTTGATGGCCATGGCATGTATACCTTTTTTTAAATTTTGTATTTCAGTTTTGCTTTAAAAGTTTAACTTATTTTTTACACATATTCATAAGACAATTTGTCATACATGTATTTGGCAAATATTTGAAAGATAGACCATATATCAAATACAACATCTACAAATAATTAATTAAAACAGGTTTCATAGATGTCTCTGATGTTCAGGTACAATTTTTCCTATTCCCATATAAAAATGAGTTCACAAATCACAGAAACAGTTTCGAGTTTGGAAATAGTATATGGATACTATGTACTAACATGGATTTCAACACATGGGGTAACATTGTAATAATATACGTTGCGAATCTGCATTCGAGATACCATTATGCTAGCATAATGACGATTCTATACAAAATGAGCAACAGTTAAGATCATTACATAGCAACATAATAAGGTAAGTTTACACTACATATCAATGCCGATTAATTTATCTTTGTAAAAGGTGTAAAATGTGTACTTACCGCTCACCACTCGAAGATAGACCATAAGGGGAGGCGAGTTAGCTCAGTCGGGAGAGCGTGCGGCTCCGACGCGAGAGGTACCTGGTTCGATCCCTACCATCGGATATCGGACAATGCGTTTTCCATCACGCAATAAATTCGAGCTAACTCCCGTTGTGTGTTATCGCCCTCCCCCACCCGTGTTTCCTTCGCAGGAAAAGGATTCGCGGAAAACACTCCGTCCCTCGGAAAGGACGATAAATGGAGGTCCCGTGCATGAGACAGTCACACCTCATGTACGCTAAAGAACCTAGTCAACTTCTCGAAAAGAGTAGGGTGTTAACCCGGTTGACTAGTATACCCTGCAAATCACAACCAAAAGAGTAAATACTGCAAGAATCTTCAACATTGAAGGAGGCGGTTTCTGTACGTTATTCTCTCGGTCGGACATCCGGGGATTTTCACTAGCGAACGATAACTTCCGCTTAACAACCGAGCGCGAAGGGGCAAACAAAAGCGGACTCGCCATACGGATTTAGCGGTATACCAGGCGTATACCACATGTCATGCCTGTGTAAGCCGAAGCTCGGGCGGAGCTTTTGTCGCACGCGCGCGCACGAATCATGCGGCGATACAGGAGTTACACTACCAGTTGTTGAGATGTGCACATTTATTAATTTCGGTCACATTCGGGTGATTTTGTATTCTTATTGCAGATATTAATACAGTTTTCAAAATTTCCAACCATATCCACTAATTTTGAGCTGGAAAATGACTGATGATAGTGACTGATGTTAGTGATAGTTAAACATTTTCCAATTTAATTTTGGTCATTTGGATCAATTTTTATTCAGATTTCTCAGAATTGTTTAGTCTAGAATGTTTTGACTTTGAGTAGTGTTTAACTATTACTTAATCCCTTCTAAAAAATGTTCATGTGAATATCTTACTATTTTATAGTTATACTACGGTCTATAAATCCTAATCTAGAATTGAAATTCCTAGTTTTGGTTTACGCAGGAAATGTGTAACAATTTCATGTAATTATACCCGACTTGTGTCTTTCTTTGATAAAATTCATTATTAACTTGTTTCTTCATTTTTTTAAATTCTAACACAGGAAAATCATATAAATAATATGAATGCTTACCTCATGCTGGCAACGGCAGTGCGAGGTCGAGTTGCCATCGCTAACGCCAAACCGTCCTGGGACAAGACGCAAGGTTGCTAACGTCAGCCTTGTACAACGATGCAAGTTTGCTAACGTCAAGCTTGCTTCATGATGGATGTTTGTGAGGTACAAGGTCGCTCACGTCGACCTCACCTCGGGTTGAATGATTTTGATGTGTCATGTTGTTAGATTTTTTCTTTATTTATTTTCAACATATTGAACAATAATTATGATTTATACAAATTGAATGATAAAGAAATATATTCATTGCATAATTATAAACATTGCATGATTAGGCTACTGATAAATTGATCAACATAATAGTAAAGACTAAAGGAGAATAAAACACATCTTTTCAAAACATGGGTAAATATTATAATGAATATGTTGCTACCTTCAACTTTTATATGTTGGGATGAGATTTAAACTGTCGGGTGTCAAGTTTATTATTGCATGATTTGTTCCACCTGTTCTTTAATTGCTGTTCATATTGCATGCCATGTTGCGTACATGTCTTTTTAACTTTCATCTTTTATTCTAACATGAAATGAAATTGCAAGTACCGAATGTTGCACTTTATTACACATAAAGAACAACCAGGCGACATGAAATGAAGTTATACAAACTTGTATTGCGCAGATCATTTATAATCAAAGTTTGCAGATAATATCATAAGGGTAATTAAAAACAAATGGGTACTACTGGGAACTATCTTGTTCATCGCCGAATCAATATCGGGAAGAATGATATGTATGTGTGGTAACGCTGCGTTATGAAATTACCTACATATCTTTTAAAGACCCCCATATCAGTGGGGTAGTAGCATATGGTCAGTCTGATTGGGGGTACACTAAATTTATTGGGGGAGGAGGGGCACACAGTATACATTCCTTTTTTTAAATGTCATCTCATGTTTTATATTGTTTTCTTTTCTAGAATAAATGGGGTGCATGTGCCACTATCCTATTATATCTTTAAATTACTTATCAATATGGTCACATGGTTGATTCAAATAAGCTCAAGATCAAAAGCGACGTGGGAAGTAAGTACTATGTTGTGTCGCTCTTTACAAATCTGGTGATTAACATTCATCTTTTGAAGATCATGTTGTCGGTTATTTCTTACTTCTCCTGAAGTAAATATAATCTGCCGAGCCCTGTAAAATAAAAGAGAAAAAAATCAAGGTAAGATGGGTTGATAAAGAATTCATCATAATGTCATAACTATTATAAACGTTTGTTTATTTTTATTTAGCCTATTTTAGTCTTAACAAAACTTATAAAACTAATCAGCCTAGATTATTAAAAGTATATCATTATTATTGTATTAATACTAATAGATATGTATTAATTTATTAAATACAATATATCTATTTACATTTCCTGATATCATGCATAAATTCAATCGGGACAGCGCGCGATTGACATGCAATCGCCAATCACCGTGGCCGCTGGCTGCGTGTGTTGCTGTACTGTGCACTGCACCGCGCCGCACGCATCGGCTAAACGATCCCCCGCCGATCCCCATCGCGAAGATCGCTAGTGAAATCGACGGTCACAAAACGCAATGCAGAAAGTGACCATGAAACATCTGTTTTTTCTGGATTTTGGTAAGGCGTTTAAAAAAACTAACTTCAGATTTGTGATCTGTGATTATTGTTCTTCATTTTGATATGTAATTCGCCCCGATTTGTTGAAGTTCAGAATGTACATGAGCGTGCTAACTAATGTCAAGAGTACTGCACAGTACAGTCAACACTCGCTCGCGCTAATTGTTTGCCCCTTTGTCAAAATGGCCGATCGCGTAGTTAGGGAAATCACGTGACTGTGACGTCATGCCGACCGCGAGATGAGTCCCGATGGAGCGAAGCGCCTGAGGGCTGGGGCAGGGAGGGAGGGGGAGGGTTTGGGAGGGGGTATCCCCCTCCCACGGTAAGAAAGATTTTGCATTTATGAATTTGAAATTGTGCAATCTGGTGCATACCTAGATAGGAAATTCGGGCTTAAGATTAACTGCATCTAGGAAAGCGTGTTATGATTTGATATATTTTTCACGAAGAAAGCAAATAATTGACGCACTAATAAATATGCACCACTCCCACATAAATATTGTATTTAGTGTCATACACAGTTCCAACATAAACCATATATGGCTTAAATGTATGATCCAACAACATGGCCTACAGCCAATAATGAATCCCTGATAGCAAACACTGGTAAAAATGACGTCAAATTTACGTCGTTTTTCGTTGTGCACGTCGTCTTAAAGACGTCTTAAATTCACGTCAAAAAGTGAAGATTTTGCACCCGCGTTTACCGTCATATAGACGTCATATTTTGACGTGAAAATGACGTATTTTTTCCGAAAAGGCGTCTTTACGACGTCTTGAAGACGTCAATTTGTACCATAAATTACGCCATTTAGACGACATAAAGACGTCTTATTGGTCAATATAAGACGTGATTTTAACGTCTGGATTTGACGTCATTTCCACCTTATGTACGTCGTCTTTAAGACGTCGTAAATTCACGTCAAAAAGTGAAGATTTTGCACCCGCGTTTACCGTCATATAGACGTCATATTTTGACGTGATAATGACGTATTTTTCCCCGAAAAGGCGTCTTTACAACGTCTTTAAGACGTCAATTTGTACCATAAATTACGCCATTTAGACGACATAAAGACGTCTTATTGGTCAATATAAGATGCGCTTTTTACGTCTGGATTTGACGTCATTTCCACCTTGTGTACGTCGTCTTTAAGACGTCGTAAATTCACGTAAAAAAGTGAAGATTTTGCACCCGCGTTTACCGTGATATAGACGTCATATTTTGACGTGATAATGACGTATTTTTATCCGAAAAGGCGTCTTTATGACGTCTTTAAGTCGTTAATTTGTTCCATTAATTACGTTATTAAGACGACATAAAGACGTCTTATTGGTCAATATAAGACGTGATTTTTACGTCTGGATTTGACGTGATTTTCACCTTGTGTACGTCGTCTTTAAGACGTCGTAAATTCACGTCAAAAAGTGAAGATTTTGCACCTGCGTTTACCGTCATATAGACGTCATATTTTGACGTGATAATGACGTATCTTTTTCCGAAAAGGCGTCTTTACGACGTCTTGAAGACGTCAATTTGTACCATAAATTACGCCATTTAGACGACATAAAGACGTCTTATTGGTCAATATAAGACGTGATTTTAACGTCTGGATTTGACGTCATTTCCACCTTATGTACGTCGTCTTTAAGACGTCGTAAATTCACGTCAAAAAGTGAAGATTTTGCACCCGCGTTTACCGTCATATAGACGTCATATTTTGACGTGATAATGACGTATTTTTCCCCGAAAAGGCGTCTTTACAACGTCTTTAAGACGTCAATTTGTACCATAAATTACGCCATTTAGACGACATAAAGACGTCTTATTGGTCAATATAAGATGCGCTTTTTACGTCTGGATTTGACGTCATTTCCACCTTGTGTACGTCGTCTTTAAGACGTCGTAAATTCACGTAAAAAAGTGAAGATTTTGCACCCGCGTTTACCGTGATATAGACGTCATATTTTGACGTGATAATGACGTATTTTTATCCGAAAAGGCGTCTTTATGACGTCTTTAAGTCGTTAATTTGTTCCATTAATTACGTTATTAAGACGACATAAAGACGTCTTATTGGTCAATATAAGACGTGATTTTTACGTCTGGATTTGACGTGATTTTCACCTTGTGTACGTCGTCTTTAAGACGTCGTAAATTCACGTCAAAAAGTGAAGATTTTGCACCCGCGTTTACCGTCATATAGACGTCATATTTTGACGTGATAATGACGTATCTTTTTCCGAAAAGGCGTCTTTACGACGTCTTGAAGACGTCAATTTGTACCATAAATTACGCCATTTAGACGACATAAAGACGTCTTATTGGTCAATAGAAGACGCGATTTTTACGTCTGGATTTGACGTCATTTCCACCTTGTGTACGTCGTCTTTAAGACGTCGTAAATTCACGTCAAAAAGTGAAGATTTTGCACCCGCGTTTACCGTCATATAGACGTCATATTTTGACGTGATAATGACGTACCTTTTTCCGAAAAGGCGTCTTGAAGACGTCTTGAAGACGTCAATTTGTACCATAAATTACGCCATTTAGATGACATAAAGACGTCTTATTGACGTCATAAAAAGGTCGTCCATACGCCAAAAATAATTGTTTAAATGTCTTTGAAAGACGTCATAATCACGTTGTAATAACGTCGTCTATACGACAAAAAATAATTGGAAAAAATGTTTTTTAAAAGACGTCACAATGACGTAATGAGGTCGTTCATACGACAAAAAATGATGGCAAAAACTAGTCTTGTAAAGACGTCATAATGACGTCTTAATATTGTCGTGCGTACGACACAAACCTTAATGGCAAAAATGGTCCTTTCAAAGACATTGTAAAGACGTCATTATAAAGCCTTTTATACTACAAAATAAATACTTAAAAATTATCTTTTAATGACGTGATAATGACGTCGTTTTTACATTCTTAATATGACGAAAAAGCATTGGAAAAATGGTCTTTGAAAGACGTCACAATGACGTTGTAAAAAGGTCGTCCATACGACATTAAATGATGGCAAAAACTAGTCTTGAAAACACATCATAATGACGTCATATTAACGTCGTCGTACGACACTAACCATAATGGCAAAAATAGTCTTTAAAAGACATCATGAAGACGTCAATTTTAAGACTTTTTTATGACAAAATAAATAGTGAAAAAATGGTCTTTGAAAGACGTCAACATGACGTAGTAAAAAGTTCGTCCATACGACAAAAAATGATGGCAACAAAACTAGTCTTGAAAAGACTTCAAAATGACGTCGTAAAGTGGTCGTCCATACGACAAAAAATGATGGCAAACAATAGTCTTGAAAAGACGTCAAAATGACGTCTTAATAATGTTGTCCGTAGGACACAAACCTTAATTGCAAAAATGGAGTTTCAAAGACATCATAAAGACGTCGTTATAACGTATTTTATACTACAAAATAAATACTTAAAAATAATCTTTTAATGACGTGATAATGACGTCGTTTTTACATCCTTAATATGACGAAAAAGCATTGGAAAAAATGGTCTTTGAAAGACGTCACAATGACGTTGTAAAAAGGTCGTCCATACGACAATAAATGATGGCAAAAACTAGTCTTGAAAACACATCATAATGACGTCGTATTAACGTCGTCGTACGACACAAACCATAATGGCAAAAATAGTCTTTAAAAGACATCATCAAGACGTCAATTTTTAGACGTTTTTATGACAAAATAAATAGTGGAAAAAATGGTCTTTGAAAGACGTCAAAATGACGTAGTAAAAAGGTCGTCCATACGACAAAAAATGATGGCAAAAAACTAGTCTTGAAAAGACTTCAAAATGACGTCGTAAAGTGGTCGTCCATACGACAAAAAATGATGGCAAAATAGTCTTTCAAAGACATCATAAAGACGTCGTTGTTACGTCTTCTATACGACAAAAATAAATACTGAAAAAGTGATCTTTAAATGACGTAATATTAACGTAATTTGTACGTCCTTCCATACGACAAAAAACAATTGGAATATGGTCTTTGAAATACGTCACATTAACGTCGTAAAAAGGGCGTCCATACGACAAAAAATTATGGCAAAAAATTGGTCTTGAAAAGACGTCAAACTTACGTCTTTATAGCGTTATTGATACGACATAAACCTGTATGGCAAAAATGGTCTTTAAACGACATTATAAAGACGTCGTTATCATGTCTTCTATACGACAATAATACATTCTTAAAAATGGTCTTTGAACGACGTTATAATGACATCGTTTTTACGTCTTTCCTACGACAAAAATAAATAGTGGAAAATGGTCGTTTAAAGATGTTATAATGACGTCAATTTTACGTCTTTTATACGACATAAGTCATCATGTCAAAAATGGTCTTTAAAATACGTCATAATGACGTCGTATTCTGATCGTTTGTACGACATATGACGTGTTTACCAGTTTACGACCAAATTAAGACGTCATAAAGACGTCAGTCTGCTATCAGGGTATTCAATATAATATTATACAACGCATGAATATATCGTAAATGTGCTAATTTGAATTAGAATTCTGTAAACAAAAATAATGAAATATCTGGTGAATTTTTTTGTGTTAATGTTGATGTTAGTGTGAAAGATAATTATGCAACATAATAGTTTTTAGTGTATTAAGAGAGTCGCAGTGGGTTTCACAATGATCTGCTTGCTTGATGCCAAAACATTTCAAAGAACGATGAATATTACCCTAAATTATGTGAATATGGGATAGAAAAAATAGTTTAACAAAGAAAGGTGCAAAAACAAATAATGAAAGTACATGTTTTTACGCACAAGCCTTTGAAAACGATATTAAAACAATTAACACATTTGTCATTCAATTGATCATGCCAGTAATGTTGTGCCCATACATTTGTATACAATGATAATTATAAGTCCACGGTTGTTCCCTTGCGATTAGGCAGCCATTACCATAATTACTCGAACTGCGGCGGTCTGCTTTGTATCGTGTGGAAATGAAATGGAATAGAAACAGAGGCAAACTCCTCAACTTAGATAATTGGATATTTAGCGGTCTGTCTATTTATCTGATAAATTAATTTCCGCTGCTCGCATCAATTCATAAATCATTCAAAAAGATAATAATTTCAACCAACTAAAATGACTCGTTACTTATATCATCATAATACAGGCATCGTGTGGTCATGTTGATAATACGGAATAAAGAGTAATGTTGTATAATAAAGTAAATTAGAAATCTTGTTGAAAGTAACAGTGATATTAGTTTAAAACGTGATAATTATGATACAAACAGTGACGTATCCAAGTCATTCGAATGTTAGGGGGCAGTCATATATTTCTCCCTCACTTCCGGTACGAATGCCATGACACAATCATTACAATTTTTAAAATTCATTTATCAACTTTCAGCAAAATAGTTGAAACATTATATAAATACAAAACATCTATTCAATATAATATAATACAACGCATGAATATATCGTAAATGTGCTAATTTGAATTAGAATTCTGTAAACAAAAATAATGAAATATCTGGTGATTTTTAATTTTTTTTATGTTGATGTTAGTGTGAAAGATAATTATGCAACATAATAGTTTTTAGTGTATTAAGAGAGTCGCAGTGGGTTTCACAATGATCTGCTTGCTTGATGCCAAAACATTTCAAAGAACGATGAATATTACCCTAAGTTATGTGAATATGGAATAGAAAAAATAGTTTAACAAAGAAGAGTGCAAAAACAAATAATGAAAGTACAGCCTTGTACGCACAAGCCTTTGAAAACAATTTAAAAACAATTAACACATTTCTCATTCAATTGATCATGCCAGTTGTACCCATGCATTTGTAAACAATGATTAATATAAGTCCACGGTTTAACCTTTGCGATTAGGCAGCCATTACCATATTTACCCGATCTGCGGCGGTCTGCTTTGTATCGTGTGAAAATGGAATGGAATAGAAACAGAGGCAAATTCCTCAACTAAGATAATTGGATATTTAGCGGTCTGTCTATTTATCTGATATATTAATTTCCGCTGCTCGCATTAATTCATAAATCATTCAAAAAGATCATAATTTTAACCAACTAAAAAGACTCGTTACTTATATCAGCATAATACAGGCATCGCGTGATCATGTTGATAATACGGAATAAAGTGTAATTTTGTATAATAAAGTAAATTGGAAATCTTGTTGAAAGTTACAGTGATATACCGTAAAAACCCGTTGTGAAGCACCTATTCATGTCTTGCTGGGATCTAGTTTTTAAAGAGCGCTCTCAAACTACAAAAGGGAGACGTTATTCACGAATGCAAATGATGGTCATGAATAATTAAATATTCATGAGAATAATAACGGAGGTGAATCTTATGAAAACGCCGCCCAAAATAGACAATATGACTGTGTTTGATATGGGGTGTGTACATGGGATCCCACCCCCATGAAGCTCCTGTCCCCTTTGTTAGTGAGGATTCAAAGAGATGAATCAACTCACAGGAACGAACATGTAATGCAGGTATATAAGGATATCTTAAATGCAGACAATCACAGTAAAGCGTTCAATATACGCTTACATGTATGGAGTAGGCCTACTATCAACGTTATTGCCCCCCCCCCTCCCCCCGTTCGTCAAGTAAACGTTTACCACCCTATACCACTTTGGGTTTCATTAATTCAGCCACTGGTGGCCTATTCAATTTCAATTTCAATTTTATTTGTTTCCAACAAAACAATTCAAATCAATTATAATCATTTACAAATATTAAGGTATACATATTGGAAACAAGAGGGGTCCACTAAAAAGCAGTGCTTGTACAATAATGTAGACCCCTTAGAAAATATTGAATAATTAAATTCATACAATAATGCATTCATTACTACAAACGACCTAAAACATAGAGAAAAAAGGGATGCCAACAGAGACGAAAATGGGACAAGAGAGAACATTACGACAAATATAGAAGAAGACGGGAACGATACATAAAATAGACACTTAAAACATATCAAATTACATTTTGAGTCAGAGAGTAGAAAAAGACATTGTTTAACAAACAAGGGGGAAAAAAGGAAGAGTAAAAGAAGACTTGAAGACGGGGAAAGAATAAATGGGCAATATTATTAATGGTGTTTATAAGATTGTAGTAAAAACAATTTCAATGTTTTTTCTTACAAATATTAATTGATGGAGCATTTTTTACTTCATTACTTAAAGAATTCCGTAATTTGGGGCCTTCATAATTTCATATAAAAGTATATGTATGTGTGTTTATTGTTTTAATACAATGGTTTCCTGTCGTTCGGTTTAAAGACTCAGGACAAGGGTAAATGAGGGTGTTTGTAATGTAGCAGGGGTGTCGATCCGTTTTTGAGATTGGGGGGGCGAAATTTGAAAATTTTTCCAGAGTGACCACTGAGAGAGCTAAAAGCCCCACATTGGCATGCCCAGAAGTTTTATTATGCGCTCATTCATTGTCATTGAAAGTGTCTTGATGGCTCGAAGACCTGACTTTGGGGGGCACCCACATTTGGAGACAATAATGGGGGTCCAGGGGGCGGAGCCCCCGGAAGCTTTTAGATTTCAGACATTTGCTCCTAGCATGGGTGTTAAAATTGTATAAAATAGTGAACTCATAACGTATTTTTAAAGGGCATAGCGAGGAAAAGACTGAGCCTTGCATGAGATGGATCCACGTGATCATGTATACTATAGAGCCATCGATATAGTCTAGGGCATTGGGCTCCGATGAAACTAAGCAAGGGCGTCAACAATTTCTCAAAAGTGTAGGGGAGACATTGCGAGGAAGCGAAGCGACCGAGCGGGGGAGGGTGTGGGAGGGGGTGTCCCCCTCCCACAGTAGGGAGCTTTTGTATTTTTGGGCGTGAAATTGTGCGATTTGGTGCACACCTGAGACAGAAATTTCACGTAATATGAAGTATATAGGTATGGAACCAAACATACATAATAACAAGGGGAGGGGGACAATCTGCTCCTTTTTCAAATGTGGGGGGACATGATATTCCAATTTGATTTGCGTTCAGCGCATATGTACCGAGATTATTTTATTTTCTGTGACGGTGTGCTACATGTATCTATAGATGAGGGTTTAATAAACTTCGTTTGAGGTGTGCGTTTGAGAAATTACGCTGCCCAACACATTTCAAAAGGTGAGTTCCCGCAACCCAAATGAAACTTGCAATATGAGAAACTGTATGCGCGCGAAGCGCGCGGCAAAAAAAAGATTTACAGTCCTTTTCAAACTAAAAAACGGCTATTTTGAAGATTAATTATTGATAAATGTGTCTTTCCCCTCTTTGGCATTATATCACTCGATTTTGTTCTTCCTCATTTTCGGAATTATTGGGGGGGCGAAATGATATGTTCGCCCCCCAATATTTTCATTGGGGGGGCGACCGCCCCCCCTGCCCCCCCCAGGATCGACACCCCTGTAATGTAGCAGTCACACCGCCAAAACGAATCCAAACCGAAACCAGACCGAACTTCCACTTTATCGGGCTTCGACAAGAGCCCGAACTGGGCCTAGCAGTCACAACAAAAGAGACCGACAATTTCGATACCACTCCGACACCAAACCGCTAGCACCCCGAACGTCCCCGAAACGTCCGCGACTTATTCGGTCTCGTGTCGGTTTGGATTCGGTTTGGCGGTGTGACTGCTACATTGCGGTATTATAAGCTCTGTTTGTACGACACACATTCTTATTGTTCCATGCAGAACCTGCCCCAACCTTGTAAGATAATTCACCCCTCGAACAGAAGCTATTTCTGCATACATCAGAGCACTTGACAACAGACAATGCTTGTCTGACCTTTCATAGAAAAGCCAAAACGATTACATGTGTTCTTTTGAACTTAACAAATATCACCTAATTTAGACATGGAGGTTTAGAGATATAGAACGATAAAAACCACGTAACATTATGAAGTTTGTTAGTTAGCTCATCGGACAAAAACTTGTGTTCGAAACCTATCAACCTGGTGGAACTGGTTCGAATCTTCTTAGGTGTGCCATTGTGTGTACATTATTTTGGAATTAAAGGGACAGTTGAGTTCTGGTAAAGAGGGTAAAGTTTTGGTCAAACTGAATTTTAGTAACCAAAACCTGCACCATTACATTACAAACTAATAGTTCTAACTCGAAAGGAATGCAAAATTACAAATGACTTAGTAAAGAACCTGTTATCATTAAAAAAGAGCCGTTTAAACTCAAGAGGGCGCTCTCTAAAACACATCGGTTTCAACCATTTTGAATAAAATATTGTGCATGTGTTTTGTTGAAATAGTGATTAGATAGAGAGATAATCAAAAACTATTTAAAAACCTCTTTTGTACATTTTTTTAAAAGAGGAAGCATTTTAAAAACATTTTTAGTGGCTGGTTCAAAATTATCGAATAAGTGTGGGGCCCCACATTTATTACAAATTGTTATATTTATGGATATTCAGCCATTTCTGAACCGATTTTGATCAAATAAAGTTTATTCTGTCATTAAAATTGTATGCTCTTTTGAATTTGACACTCAGTTTTTCATTATCGCGCAAAAAAAATATTTTGTGTAGCGCCCTCTCTACCAAAACTCAACTATCCCTTTAAAGGGAAAGTTGAGTTTTGGTAGAGAGGGCGCTAGACTACTTAATTGGTTTGTGAGGTAATGAAAAACTGAGTGTAAAATTTGAAAGAGCATAATATTTAAACAATAAAATCATCTTTGTTTGATCAAAATCGGTTCAGAAACGGCTGAAATATCCATAAATATAACAATTTGTAATAAACCCGGGGCCCCGGGTTTATTAGAGAATTTTGAACCAGCCGTTAAAAATTCAAAAAAATGATTCCTCTTTTCAAAAAGTTACAAAATAGGTATTTAAATAGTTGTTGGTTATTTCTCTATCTAATCACTATTTCAACAAAGCATCACATGCACAATATTTTATTCAAAATGGTTGAAACCGATGCGTGTTTAGAGAGCGCCCTCTTACGTTTTAACGGCTCTTTTTGAATGATAACATGATCTTTACTACGTCATTTGTAATTTTGTGTTCCTTTCTAGTTATAACTATTAGTTTGTAATGTAATGATGCAGGTTTTGGTTACTAAAATTCAGTTTCACTAAAACTGTACTCTCCTTACGAGAACTCAACTATCCCTTTAAGTTCAATGTTTATATTTATATTGTGATTAAATGTGAATTACACGTTACATTCATTTATGTTTTTGCTTTTTTTTCTCTTCACTTGTCTGTGATTTATTTTTTGTGTCATCTCTTTTTCATGATTTTTGTTTCTCATTATCATTTTTCTTTTTTCACCCTCCTGGATCTGACGCTGGTAATACGAACCTGACACACGACACGACACAAACAGCTTATATTTGTTACGTTTAAATGAACACACGTTATCGTTTTGGCTTCATCAAACATGCTTTCTATGAAAGGTCAGGCAAGCATTGTCTGTTGTCAAGCACTCTGATGTATGCATAAATAGCTTTTGTTCAGTGGGTGGATGAATGATCTTGCAATGCACATGGCATAAAGTGTTACCGAAGGAGCAGGTTGTCAGTGACGGTTCTAGGACTACTACCCCCTGGACAACCACCCCCCGGACAATTACCCCCCGGACAACTACCCCCCTAGGACAATTACCCCCCGGACAACTACCACCCGGACAATTACCCCCCTAGGACAATTACCCCCCAAGACAATTACCCTCCAAGACAATTACCCCCCAAGACAATTACCCCCAAGACAATTACCCCCCAAGACAATTACCCTCCAAGACAATTACCCCCCAAGACAACTACCCCCCAAGACAACTACCACCCGGACAATTACCCTCCAAGACAATTACCCCCCAAGACAACTACCCCCCAAGACAACTACCACCCGGACAACTACCCCCCGGACAACTACCCCCCGGACAACTACCCCCCGGACAACTACCCCCGGACAACTACCCCCCGGACAACTACCCCCCGGATGATTACCCCCCCGGACCAACTACCCCCGGACAACTACCCCCCCGGACAACTACCCCCCGGAATATTACCCCCCAAGACAACTACCCCCCGGATAATTACCCCCCCCCCCCCCGGACGATTACCTCCCAGAAAATCTCCCCCGGTCGATAACCCTCCGGACAACTACCCCCCCCTGGAATATTCCCCCCCAAGACAATTACCCCCCCCCCCCCCTCCCCCCTCCCCCAAAGACAATTACTCCCCAAGACAACCACCCCAAGACCAAGACAACTGGTTGAGTCGTGTAAGTGTGTGTGTGGGGGGGGGGGGGGGGGGGGGTCTGTCGCTGATTTAGACCACTGTTTTATTGAATGGGGGGGGGGGGGGGGGGGGGGGTGGGGGGAGGGTGGGGTGTACGCACCCAAAGTACCCCCATGCTACGGGACTCCTAATACACGATTATACTCCAGACATCGTACGATCAATTTCGTAAGCTTTTCATTCGTTTCAATAAGCGTGTCATTCAATTTCACGAAATTGAGCTGAAGGTTTGTAATTTGGTTCAAAATTGCATTGTGTTCATGACGATTTAGCTCTTCGATCAAGTGATTTACACTTTTATCATTCAATTAAAAAAACACGATATTTGCATTTGTTTGCAAATCAAATTGATATTATCATGTTCGATTCCCATTTTCCACGACCCTAGTTAAACGGTAACCGCAACCGCATACCACGCGTTCGCGCGATACCAGGAATGAGTGTATACAGGGTGGGCCCAGAAAGATGCAACACCCTACGATCGATTAATGTTCATCAACACCATCGACCAAATGTCATTTGTTTTTTGTTTGATTGGTAGAACATGTTCTTTTTCTTCAACAAAATGATACCATGAGCATTGATTTTGGGTAAGGCGTTTGGATCCTAGGGCCATATTTTTCTGAGGCAATGTCGTTCCTAAATTTGCTTCTTTTTTTGTCTCTATATGCGATCCTCTGACACCGAGGACAGTCTCGCCCCACGGCTTGCCATATAATTAGCTGTACAGATGATCCACGATGACTGGCTCTCCCTTTGTAAGGAAGACAATGTGATCCATTCTTGTGTACAGCTAATTCTACGGCAGGCCGTGGGGGCGAGAATGTCTGTGTTCCGAGGATCGCTGGAGACGAAAAAGTAGCAAATTTAGGAAACGACATTGCCTCAGAAAAATGGCCCTAGGATCCAAAACGCCTTACCCCAATCAATGCTCATGAGTATCATTTTGTTGGAAAAAGGAATGTCTACCTAAATCAAACAAAAAACAATGACATTTGGTCGATGGTGTTGGATGAAATTAATGATCGTAGGTGTTGCATCCTTTCTGGGCCACCCTGTATGTATCCGCATGGTCTCTCCTGATCAACATTAAAAGCATTAAATTGCGCCAACGGATTTCTCGGAGGGTGGTTTTACGTAATCACGAATTTACTCGAAATCGAAATACGTTTTAAATCGAATGCAAACAAAATGTTTCCGAATAATCAATATATGAATTCTAATGCTGAAAACGATTTTGAACTACTCAATACAACTGCGGTAACAAAATTGGCAAAATTGAATGCACACAATGCACCCGGGGGACGGGGAGGGGGGGGGGGGGGGGGGGGACATGCCTCCCCCATACATTTGAAAGTGGAGGTTATTGTCACTCCCACTTTTTAATATGCATACTTTATGTATGTTTGATTCCATAGCTTGAACTACGTATCATATAATTTTACTGTCTAGGATATGGACCAAATCGCTCCACTACCAGTTGTCCAGTCGTCCGGGGGGTAATTATCCGGGGGTAGTTGTCTTGGGGGTAATATTCCGGGGGGTAGTTGTACGGGGGGTAGTTGTCCGGGGGGTAATAATCCGGGGGGTAGTTGTCCAGGGGGTAGTTGTCTGGGGGGTAATCGTCGGGGGGTAATCATCCGGGGGGTAGTTGTCTTGGGGGGTAATAATCCGGGGGGTAGTTGTCCGGGGGGTAGTTGTCCGGGGGTAATTGTCCGGGGGGTAGTTGTCCGGGGGGTAGTTGTCCGGGGGGTAATTGTCCGGGGGGTAGTTGTCCGGGGGGGTAGTTGTCCGGGTGGTAATTGTCTTGGGGGTAATTGTCTTGGGGGGTAGTTGTCTTGGGGGGTTATTGTCTTGGGGGGTAATTGTCTTGGAGGGTAATTGTCTTGGGGGGTAATTGTCCTAGGGGGGTAATTGTCCGGGTGGTAGTTGTCCGGGGGGTAATTGTCCTAGGGGGGTAGTTGTCCGGGGGGTAATCGTCCGGGGGGTGGTTGTCCAGGGGGCAGTAGTCCGGACACGGGAACCTATACCACAACTGATCAGTAAGGTGTTAGACGTAGGGTTATAGGATAGGTTTAGGATTTAGGAATAGGATAGGATTATGTGTTACATGTTATAAAAGTGTTGACTGTGGAATATACTACAAGACATAACCATCTCAATTTTGTAATTATTAATAATGTAAAAATCGCTTCAAAATATGACGTCAATACGACGTATTTTCGTCATAAAAAGACGTCGTTAGCACGTCAAAATATGACGTTTATATGTCGTGAAACGCGGGTGCAAAATCTTCACTTTTTTACGTGAATTTATGACGTCTTTAAGACGACGTACACGACGTGAAAATCACGTCAAATCCAGACGTAAAAATCACATCTTATATTGACCAATAAGACGTCTTTATGTCGTCTTAATAACGTAATTAATGGAACAAATTGACGACTTAAAGACGTCATAAAGACGCCTTTCCGGAAAAAAATACGTCAATATCACGTCAAAATATGACGTCGATATCACGGTAAACGCGGGTGCAAAATCTTCACTTTTTGACGTTAATTTAAGACGTCGTTAAGACGACGTACACGACGTAAAATGACGTAAATTTGACGTAATTTTTACCAGTGTCTGCTATCAGGGTATGTTTATATTTTGCAACATTTGTCTTTGATATGGCTCCATACTCAGGCTAATTTCATGATAAGTTTGGTGCACTAATACTAGAGTAGCCCACCGCTAGCATGCTCCTCGGGGAGTAGAGGATGTGTACAATGCTGGTCTGACGCTCAGAGACTATTATTATTAATTATTATTTAATAATATTATTGTTATAATTATAAATATTACTATTATAATTATTATTATCATTAGGAGTAGTAGTAGTAGTAGTAGTAGTAGTAGTAGTAGTAGTAGTAGTAGTAGTAGTAGTAGTAGTAGTAGTAGTAGTAGTAGTAGTAGTAGTGGTGGTAGTATTCCATAATTTGTGCATCAAGACCATATCAATATAAGAGCAGAGAGATATTAACGCTCATCCTTGAATTGCGGAACATTTTGTGAGTGTTTATATTGTATATCTGCAGTGAGTTTGTACAGGGCGGTGATGTATTACAGACTTTGGCAAAACCCGCCTTTCATATGTGCACGTGACCAATCGCAAGCTGTTGCAGGTCGTCGCAAGTATCGTGTGACCAAGCCATTATGGAGCAGTCAGACGGGACTTGCGACGACCTGCAACAGCTTGCGATTGGTCACGTGCGCGTATGAAAGGCGGAAAGTGTCAAAGTCTGTAATACATTACCGCGTTGTACAAACTCACTGCAGCTATACAATATAAACACTCACAAAATGTTTCGCATTTCAAGGATGAGCGTTAATACATCTCTGCTCTTATATTGATATGGTGTATATGATGCACAAATTATGGAATAATGATACTACTACTACTATACTACTACTACTAATAATAATAATTATAATAGTAATAATGATAATAATAACAATAATATTTAATAATAATTAATAATATTAGTAGTTCGTATTTATATCGCGCCTAATAGCCTCTAAGCGTCAAACCCGCACAATTACCTTGTACACATCCTCTACTCCCCGGGGAGCATACTAGTGGTGGGCAACCCTATTGGTGCACCAAGCTTATATGAAATTAACCCGAGTATGCTTAGTATGGAGCCATAACAAAGAAAAATGTTTTGGCGTTTGGCTTTTAGCTCATACAAAGACCCAAAATGGTCCAAATATAAATTACCGCGGTAAACAAGTTAGAAAAACAACAAAAATAACAACTGTTATTTGGGCCCAAGAGCGCAAGAGCCGAGACCCCCCCCCCCCCCCCCTTCGCTGTCATGTGGATGCCGATCCCAATCATGACAATACAAACCTGTCGGTTGAATACCTCCCTTTCAATGATGAGGGTGTGTATACTAGGTGTGTAATGGGAATAAAAAACTTTTGATGAAAAGCAGAAATATCTGGAGGCTTGCCTGGAGTATTCAGGGTAAATCATTGTCTACCAAATCATGCATCGTTGCCATGCATACGATTTCAATAGGTCACCGCAATCACCGCATGCGACGAGACTTGCTTGAAGTATTCAGGATTAAGTATTGTCTACCAAACCATGAATATTTGCCATGGATGCAATTTCAATAGGTCAATAGGGTGAGATGAAGCCACCGCAATAACCACAATCACCGCAATCACCGCATGCTCTTTCTCTCTCTCTTCTATTGTTTTGATCGCAACGGATTTTGAACAGACTTTTTGATGTTCAAAAACCTTGCGACGGGAACCTGCCGTCGCAAGATCCACACGGCGCATGCGTTCCTCGTGACCAGTCGTGCTATTGTTCGATCGACAACCCAAAACCTGGCTTATGATGCTTATTAAGCACGGTTAATAACATGTTAGGTTTACTTTAGCCTAAATGTAATACATACAACCTATTTATGGCTATAATTGGGAATAGTACCGAATTTATTGCGATATTTGCATTCTGATGTAACGTCTAGTTATTACGAACATGATCGGCCCTTCATAAGTTCTATTGTCTTGTTGCAGGTCGTCGCAAGCATCGTGTGACTGCTCCATAAAGCACTATAGAGGCTGTTCGGAAAACGGGGATATCCCCGGTTTCCGGCATATCCCCGTTTGCCGGTGTGTAAACCCGTGTGTATCCCCGTTTGCCGGTCCTTACAAGTGCACACGCACACACACACACACACACACACACACACACCCCAACATAAACAATCATTCACACTCACGATAAAAACATCTTCTTAATTTCTTCCTGTTTCTCTGCTCTTAATTTTAAATATTTAAAAATCCAAAAATGTTCTTTCCTTTTCAATATGATAATATGTGCTGTTTTATATGTATCATGTAAGTTTACATTTGCCCTGTAACAGATATCCTGTTTTTTGTTTGTTTTGGGGTATAAAATAAAAAACTAGATGGATCTTCGACTGCGCGCAGTCGAAAATGATGCCTCCGCCATTACGCAATTTATTTATATCAAGCCCAAATCAACATGTACACAGAATTAATTCTCTCAACTTAATTTTGATGGTACTCTGTCTTTTAGATCTTGATGTATCACAATTATGAGCTATAAGTGACCTTGACCTTTGCCCTCATGACCCCAAAATCTAATGACTACAATTGTTCCCTATTATACATTCAGGTATCAAGTTGGATTGAAATCTGATATTCAGTTCTTGAGATTTCCAATCTCAAGCTACTTTTACATATAATGAGCCCTGTGACCTTTGACCTCATGACCCCAAAATCTAATCAGATCATCTGCCCCCCAAGATACATACATGTACCAAGTTTGGTCAGAATCTGTTAATCCCTTCTTGAGATAACGCGATCACGAGCTATTTTTGCATATATAATGAGCTCTGTGACCTTTGACCTTTGACCTCATGACCCCCAAATCTAATCAGATCATTGGCCCCCCAAGATACATACATGTACCAAGTTTGGTCAGAATCCGTCAATCCGTTCTTGAGATAACGCGATCACGAGCTATTTTTGCATATATAATGAGCTCTGTGACCTTTGACCTTCGACCTCATGACCCCAAAATCTAATCAGATCATTGGCCCCCCAAGATATATACATGACCCAAGTTTGGTGAAAATCCGTCAATCAGTTCTTGAGATAACGCGATCACGAGAACGGGACGTACGTACGGACGTACGTACGGACGGACGGACAACCCGAAAACATAATGCCTCCGGCTACTTCGTTGCGGAGGCATAAAAACGATTGACAAATAACAATCTCCTCTCTCTTTATATGTCAATCCTTTTTTTCCCTTCATATAATCAACTCACAACTCAAAACTCACAACTCAAAACACAGTTTAAGAACACGTCAGATGCCAAATCAACAAGATAAGTCAAGTTGCAGATAAAGTCTATATATTTATTAATCTCCAATAAAGATATGTTCGTATTTTTTTCGAATTACAATAACATTGATAATAGGAAGACTTTAGACTCTTTACATAGCCTTTTTTACAAATCAATCACATCATAATCATAGCAAATTGAACAAGGTTCTAGAAATAATTATCATAACTACACACTATATATCATATTTTTCGGCCATCGTCAAAGAGAGTTCCAAATATTGGATCAAGATATCAATTCGAAAGGTCATTATCATTGGCACATAATCGTGTTTTAACTGAATGATTTTGTTTCTTCACAAGTATCAAGAGGAAAACAAAATCACCATATCCTATCCGCTTTACTTTCCAAATATTACTATGCCATGAACCAATTGTGGGCTTCCCATATTTTCAATTTTATTTGATTGATAATACGATTATACATAATGATATTACTCCATCAAATCTACGTAAGAATGTGATATTTAATTTGTGAATTAATTTTGCACTTGAATATTTTGTAACTTTGATGCTGTTCTTTTATATATTGGAAATAAAATTGAATTGAATTGATTTAATCTGGGTTGAGAGCAGCAGAAAGCGGATAAAGTGTCTTGCTGAAGTTGGGAATAGGACCCATGACTCTCGCATTGAAAGACAAATGCCTGAACCAATATACCACAACACTAGGGTGTTCTCCATACTAAGATACATAATTACAGTGGAACTTTGTTATTGATAGCTTTGATATAAGAAAATTTTGCTGGTCCCAGCTTAACATATTATTTTATTATAAGAGGGTAATGTCCATGGTCCCAAACGCCTCGTTATAATGGTGTTCTACTGTACTCTTATCCCTTTCAATGCTGGACAAAAGGCCACAGAGTTATAACACACTTATATACCAACAGCAATAAGAGGATTAAAGGGACAAACCACCCTGGAGAAACAAATGATTTCAAGGAAAGAAGAAGATAATTATTGAAAGATGAATCATCAGTTTGTCATCTGGCGAGAGTGAGGAGGGCATTAAAGCAATTTTTTCGCTGAATTGAGTTCTGCGTAACATATTGTAGGCCAGAGTCTCATCTATTTGATGCCAAAGTTTCATATTATAATTATTTCACATTTTGAGAAATTGTTGTCAACAATGGAAGCTTCTATATCTGGTTTCTACAGGGCTCCTGAATTCTAAACATGATTATCCCTGAAATACAAACAGTGACTTAGTGCCCTTTTCTTTCTCAACCGACCATATCTAAAGTTTGAATGAAAATGGTGACAACAACGGCAATTTGAACTGCCAACTTTGATACCATTCAGGAGCTACCCCCCCATGTTAACATTTTGCCTACAGGGTGTTATTTGTTAACCCTACAGGGATTACAAAATCTATTAGCTAGGGAACAGGTTAATTTTTAAAATAGAAGATTATTTTTTTCAAAATTGTTTGTATTGAAAGGAACAGTTTTTCCAGGGTGGATGTCCACTTTATTTCGCAGAGACATGCTACAGGGCTCCGCATGCCACCTCCCTGCATTGGCACCTCTCGATCTCGGGCAGATACGCAATATTACTTGTCCCATCGGGGCATTCCAGCTCAATCTCGCGTGTTGTTGTTCCGAGGATCCCGCGGCAACAGTTGCAGGCCTGGTCGGTGGAGAACTGGTTGAGCAGAGAACCGCAGGTCGTCGGGCAGTAGCCGTCGCACGTCGTCACGTTCACGTCGATAGCGACGCATCCGTCAAGCTCGAACGTTCGCAAGTGGTGTGTCATTGAGCACTGGTTTGGTGCTGTGAAGTAAGAAAGAGGAATGGAAAAGAGTGATCAAATTAACTAGTAAGATTCTTCACAATGTCAGTCTAAGTAAATGAAACTTATTTGCAATATGCAATGAATATTAGAAGAAACTTTTAAATCTAAAGTGAAGTAGCAAAGGCAATGATGTGTTCAATGGACAGGTCGTCATGAGTGTTTCTGCTTCAATAAAAGATTTTACTGCATCCTGTACATGTAACCAATTATCATGAAATTGGAAGATCATGGTATACATTGACCATTACATCCACTATACATGATGTATACAATCTGAATGAAAATTAGGAGAAAAAGATTTTATATGGAAAAAAAGGAATGCAATAATTATGTTGAAAAAAAAGGAATTATTCTGGCAAAAAGGAATGATTGGCAGCTCTGTATCATAGACCCCTGCCAGCATACTTTCAGGACCGGGCCTGAAGGGTTGAAAATGTAACCAGTTCTTGTAACATTGTCATCTACTCTCTATATTAAACTTTGGATGCAATGTCTTGGGTTCTTAACTTAATACAGCTACAGGTGGGAACAACTATAGCTACATGGCATGATTGACATAAAATCTGTCGAACTCTGTCTAATCTTGTACCCTCTAAGATTAATGTATCAGGTTCTTATGGGCAAATGGATCAGTTAATTCCAGTTCTAGAGCAACTCGGAATGACCATTTTAATGACTTCAAACTTTTGGCCCTAGATCTTTTTCCAACTCACCTGAAACACGTCTGCACACTGGGCAGCAGTCTCCATCCTCTAAGACCGCGATGTAGCCCTGTATTAAACAGAGATGGAAACAGACATAACATTAACTCATTGCCTACAAGAACCAGGTGGTTCCTGTTTCATTACGTGATTCTCCTGTTAGATGAAAACCTCACTTTGAGGGCCTAAACTTTTTTAGCACTCAAGCCTGCATCCAGTAGATTTTTATCAGGGTTGGCACTTTCTTAGAACCAGGGCAGATCTCTGTGATAGCACTGGGCCTCGGGGGGTAGTTAACACAGCGTGGGATTGTTGACAGTAGTGATACAACTGTCAGAAACTGATAAGAATGTGACCGAGTTGATTACCACGATGGTGGAAAACAGACTAACGACACAATCACGTCATGTTAACTATGTGGGGACTGCAAACTCTAATAGTGAACAGATTAACATAGGACTGACATTTCCAAAGGCTACTTTTTATTTCACTGTTTCTGCAACTAAATCTTTGTATAGGCATATTCATGTGTCATTGTAATATGGGACACTAAAGGCTATTTGTGATTAATTGTATTCCAATTTATAATTTTAAAAGGCTACTTTTTAAATATTATGCATTAACAAGACTATAGTGTAAGGCTTTGTTTTTGTTTTATAGTCATATTCTCGTCATTTCATTATGACTCATAATTTATAAATGCTACATGTACTTTTTGGTTTGCAATGTAATGTGGGAATCCACACATCTACAGGCAACATTTTGTAGAATGCAAACACGTCTATACCATATCCTGTATTGCCTCAGGACTTTTGTTTTGCCGCTCAAGAGCCAGTCAGAGATCATTTGAGGCGGAGGGCTCTGGCTAGTTGTATCCCAAACAGGGTCTATTTCTATGAACTGGTTTGACTGAACCAGTCTTTTCAAAAGTGTATGTGATATTTGACATGCACTCACAGATTCACAGATGACGGGCTCGCATTGTGTTTCACAGACGACCGCTCCGTTCTCGCACATGCACGTCTCACACTGCCCTCTCGGCCAGACCTCTCCGGCTGCGCGAACAGCGCCCTCATCATCAACGCACTGACAGTCTCCCGGGAGCACGCACTCATCGTTGTCCAGACTGCGGTAGTATCCGGGCTCACAGGCGCAGAGATGTTCGGTTGATGGTGCAGCAGCGCAATGCGAGGAGTTCTGTGCAAAGTCGGCAGCGTGGCTGAGGTCGGAGCATGTCTGCATCGAGCAGTTTGAAGGCTGGGTTGACCACACTTCGTGCTCCCCACAAGCTGGTAAAATTAAATTTTAAAAAAGATTATGAAAAAAGTTACAATGAGTTATTTTTCTGCAGAACATATCTGTATTCTGCATTGCTGGTTTGAGTATGAGAGGGAATGGAAATCTCAATAAGAAGATTCTATAAAACAGAATAAAAAACAAATGATTATTAATTGATATATTTTTAATTCTTTAAAATATTGTTCTTATCAGAATTATAATAATCAGCCAGTGTTCTGTTAAATTGATCAACTTAAGCCAGACTAAAAAAGACAGAAATAACCAGAAACCAGTTAAAATGTTTCAGTCCTAAATATGATATGGACATTGCCTGATATGCTAATTATTTCCCTTCATTATTAATAAAAATCCCTCTTCTTAGGAAAACAAAAATTTCTTTTTGATCCTAGGATCAAAAGAACATTACTTACATGTCTTGTTAAGCCATTTCACTAGAATGTCAAATGACTCTTTGTAATTTGGCTCAAAACCATCAATCTATTTTTGTGACAGGGTAAGAATGGTAAAGAGAATCAAAACACCTGGGCCCATATTCATAGGGCCCTGCTAGCTTAGTTCCACGCTAAATGCTTTTCAAATGGTACAATTTAGTGTGCTACAAACAGTTTTCCTAATTCCCAAATAGGGTTAGCTGATTAAGCCTTAGGTACATGTACTTACTAAGTTAACCCTAGTTAGCAACTATCAGATTATGTGTTTAATAGTGCAAAGTGACACCATCTAAACTACACTTAGCATGAAACTAAGCTAGCAGGCTTTTATGAATATGGGCCCTGATTAGTCAAGATGGGATGAGATATAACTTACGACAGTCGCCCATGTTGCAGTCGGCAAACTCCATCTCCTCTTCCTCGCACTCCAGTCCACCGTACGCAGCGGCCGGGTTGTCGGGGAATCGCTGGCGATAGATCCCGTTTGTCACTTGACCGCACGTCTGCGGGCACTCTGACCATTCTGACCACTCGCTGTAACCACAATCAACTGAAACAAAGGAAAAAGTATCCATAATTAACTGAAACAATCAACTGAAAGTAACCACAATCAACCACAATCAATCACAATTTATCACAATCAACCACAATCAACTGAAAGTACCACAATCAACTGAAACAAAGGAAAAAGTGCCAGAGATTATTCATTTTGAAATGAAATATTAGCCTGTTTGTTTAAATAGGTTTAACAATTCACATACAGCTGCAGGTGAATAGCAGAAACTCAGCAGAAAATCATCTTAATCTCTATAAGAACCTTGTTAATCATATTCAATATCATTATCATAATGATATTTTTTCAATCTTCTTCTCAAACCCTGGCCACTGACGATGAGTGAGACCAATAACCTTCGCTACTGTGTTCAAAGGTACTCCTACTGCAGAGACGTTTGTTTCATAGTTCTAATTAACTTTATACTCATGGTAATAGAGAAAATGCAATAAATGGCTCATCCAATATTAAGAATAAAGGTCAAATGAGATTTCTATCCTAGCCATAACTTGTTCTTAAAGCATTGATCATTGAAACAATCATACAAGAATGATAAAATGAAGCATACAACTCACCAGTGCAATCCATGCTGGTGCATACAAATGAGCCCGCTTCACAAGTACTGTAGGTGAAAATACAAATATTAATAAACACATTTTCATAAAACCAAACATTGCAAAATGTTTGGGAGTCAGAGTTAAAAATTGAAAAACAACATAATAACACATTTTTAGCGCACTAAAAAAAAATCAATTGAATATTATTTATCTATCCATATATCAATGGCAGTGATCGATAGTCCACGTTGTTTAACACTATTTGGTTCAGAGTACAAAATAGTATAAAAGATTGTTGAACATTTTTTACCAGTTATTGCATTCACTGACAACCATCGAGCCACTTGGGTACTCTACCTTGTCATCTAGACCAGAGGAGGTTGAATATCCATCAGGGAGGAGGATGGCATCGATGGAGGTAATACTACACCAATATTTAAATATATTTGGATAGAGTATGAAATGAATCTGATGTTGATACATTATTTTCTTATTATGATTCTTACCAATTGTTGCATTCGCTGACAACCACTGAGCTGGCTGGATATTCTACCATCTCATCCAAACCTGAGGAGGTTGAAGATCCATCAGGAAGGAGGATGACATCGATGGAGGCGATGTGGGAAGCATCAAGGAGACAGCGGCACTCGCCCTGATCCACACAGACGCCATCTTGCAAGACCTGTAGAGTATTAGATCATTCATTAAAAGTACTGTGAAACTTGCTCTAGTGACCCCCTTTTGGGGGAAGATTGAACATTGGACAACAGATATCACAATTGTGATATCACGCAAGGTGATTGAAAAACAACAAACTAGACTTTTTTTGAAAACCTTAAGGTGATTGAGAGACACCATGCATACCTGGTTGCCAGGGCAAGCACATCCAGATGTACAGTTGTCAAGGAGACACTCCGTCCCTGTCTGAATGTCGGCACATGTCATGGGGCAGCGGTTGGCACACTCGCTGGCTACCAGACCACCCTCACAGACGGCTGTAGAAAGAAAGAAACATGGTGGCAAAAATGTTAATCTAAGTCTCTGTAGTACTGTAGCCATGAAAACCCTCACAGTAAAAAGAAGCTGTTGTAATTGTCTGAATGGAGGCACCTGTCATCTGGCAACCCATATCACACTCATTGGTTATGAGATTGCCCTCACAAATAACGATGGAAGGATGAAGTGAAAAGGCTTTCATTGTGCTGGTTTGTGCATTTGACTGTCTGTTTGTCTGTCTGTCTGAAGTCCCTCAGGACTTGACGAACCTGAAATGAATCTTATAGATGATTTCATTATTTTGGCACTAGTGTGCGTTTGTGTCTGTTTGATGCACTATCCCTGTCTGAATTGCAACACACGTCATGGGGCAATGGTTAGCACACTCACTAGCTACCAAGTCACCGTCACAGACAGTTATGGAAATATGACATTAAATTTCTAAGTTCATTTCTCTTTGTGTGTGTGGTTGTCTGTCCACCTGTTTCGTTGTTGATGTCCGTCCCTGTTTGAATGTCAGCATATGCCACAGGTCAACGCTTGGCAAATATACTTGATGGCCACAAGACCACCCTCACAGACATCAGTGCAAAGAAAGACAGATGGTGGCAAGGATTTTATACTTAGTCTCTCACCCTTTTCTATATTTATCAGTTGCTCCTAGAAACATCTAACCCACCTGTGATCTAACAGTCTACTTACGTCTGCACAGATCCATATGACTACCAAGCGTCTCAAAAACAGAGCTTTCATGGAAATGTCCCACATTCAAGGGTCTTTGTGGCTCGATGGTTGAGCACCAGTCTAGCAATCCGGAGGTCAATTCCCGCAAAGCCTATTTTTCGCTCATTTTTATTCATTTAAAAACAGATTGGGGTTCAATTCACACAAAGCCTATTTTTCGCTCATTTTTATTCATTTAAAAACAGAGTCCTTACAAATGAGGTCTTACTTAAATTATGTAAACTACTGACAACATATCAAATAGCTTTAAGGAATTTGGCCATGTTTAACAAGATTACTTATGTCCGAACAGCTCCTTGTTACAACCACGAGTCTCCAAAACAGGCACCGTCATACACCGCAGGAATTACGTCTTTCAAAATGAAGTCTTTGCTATCCACAACGTATCAAGAAGCAATAAAATATCATGATCTAAACAATTTTTTAAAAGTCTATTTACATCTGCAGGGCTCAATGTTACAACAAAATGTCTCCAGAACAGAGCCATTGTAGGGTGCACTGCCATACACCGCAGGAACAGCGACCCTATCCATACAAATTTAAGCTACTGATAAAAAATCAAACAGCCTAAAAGGATTTAAACCTGTTAACAGATAACTTACGTCCACACGGCTCCATGTTACAACCAAGTGTCTCAAGAACAGAACCGTTGCAGGGTGCACCGCCATACGTCGCAGGGATGGTTACATTCCTATGGCGCCTGGTGATACCACCATCACAGGCGGTGCTACAGTTGGTCCATGTCGTCCACTCACTCAGCTCACAGTTCACTGGGGAAATTTAATGACACATTAAAATGGAAGATTCTTGTAATGCATTCAAATTGCATGCAAATACCCTTTTCATTAAAGACTATTATTACAACTGTTCAAGATTTGATTTAGGTGTAACATTTCTTGTGCACATGATTTTGGGGAGAAGTCCGGTACCGTTTTTTTAATTTTAAAGACTGGTTCACGTACTGCAAGTATAGGATTCATGTGCTTATGTACAACCTTAGTATTTATTTCACCTGCAAATCTGTTGATTGTTTTAGAACCCCCCCCCCCCCCCCAACAACAAAAAGTAATTTGGGTTATTCCCATCCATATCAGACAAACAGTTCTTTCTTTGTTATTTCATATCAACTGTTTTTGTTCAAACTTTCTAAGATTGTCAAATTTATCCTTAACCCCTCACCCACTGGCACCTGTGGGCTATGTATAAAGTCTATGGGGGATTTCAAAATCTCGAAGTAAATGGGATAAAAAAAAGTAAAAATAGTAGCTTGGGAACATCCATAGTCCTGTCAATAAAACAATACCTGGGCATGGGTGTTGGTTGCAAGCTGTCGTCTCTGCATCAGGTCCTGCACATTCTTCCCCTCCGTACTCCGGTTCTGGACAGCCGCAGACCCTAGTCCTGTTATGGTATCCACCTGCACAAGACTCTGTACAGTCACTCCAAGGGTCCCAGTCACACCATTCCCCATCAACTAAAGCAAAGTTGTTGAGAAATAAAGCAGAATTCATGTTTTTCAGAGGTTAAATCAATATTAATTCATAACGAAATTTCTTCAATACAGTGCAACCCCAGACCCTTGTCCTGTTATGGTATCCACCTACACAAGGCTCTGTAAAGTTGCTCCAAGATTCCCATTTACACCATTCACCATCAACTAAAATGGTATAAATGCATGAACAAAAATATTTGAATGTGTTTGGATTAGTTGAAATGATTGTTATATATATTACATTTAAAGTGATCCATCAACTTTAAAAGATTTTCGTCTAAAGAGCTTTTTCAGACTTCAATCATATACCAATATCATTGCAATATTCTTCTGAATATGGACTTAAATTTAGAGGATATAATATGCATTAATAGGCTACGCACAGAGATGGGACGCTGTAAAATGAACACAGGAACAAAGGAATGGGATACACCAACGATGACCACACAAACTGCAAATGTGGCAATTCACCACAAACATTACCACACTTTCTCCAATGCCCAGCCCTAGAGGAGCAGTGCTGCATTGAAGACCTTATTGCAGCAAACAGGAAGGCTGTAAGCTGTGCCAAATCGTTGGCAAACATTTGATGAGTAGACAATGAACACAAAAGAAGAACAATAACGATAGAAAGTTTGGCGTACACTCATACAGAGTTTTTTTTTACTCACTTGGACAGGGATCCGTGTTACAATCATCCATTTCCAACGAATCGCCTTCGCACTCTGCCCCACCGTTGCTAGGCGCTGGCATGGAGCAAGATCGTGTGCGCACCGTGACGCCATTTTCGCAAGTCGCGTTACACGTGGACCAAGGGGACCACGTTGACCAGCCACCGTCGCAAGTATTGTTCGAGCAGACGACGGATCCGTCATTACAGACACTGAGGAGGTATTAGAAGCAAAATATTACATAAATAATTGTGGACATCACATTATTTGAAGATGTAGAACATATCTAGAAAGCATATTTGTTTTTTCGACACCAATTTAAACCACAATTTTGACACCTCTAAGCAAGTAAAACTATAAAACTATTTCTTACACCCCTATTTTAAATATTTCATATTTCCATGGTACACTTGTCAAGCCCGTTCCGGGGATGTTGACAATGATCTCTCTACAAGTGAGATCTGAGCTAGTAAATAAATTGTTTGCTTGATTTTGGCCCTCTTTGAGACTCTATTCAAGTTATGTACTTATCATGCCCAATTGGCTAAAAAGTTCCCTTTTTTCACGAGGTTTTGGTCATACTCCTTGACATTGGAGAGTGGATTCTCTGGGCATAAATAAAAATTTTAAAAATGAGAGATATGGGCCCCATTTCATAAAACTTTCCAATTATTGTAACTATACCATGGCAATAGCTATCTATAATGCTCCATGCTGATTGGATGTTGACACGGTAGTTACAATAATTGGACATTAACAACAATTGGAAAAGTTTGATGAAACTTGACCCTGAAGATTTAATGTCCACTCACCAGCTGTTGCAAAGGTCTTGTGAGACCACTGCACCGTTCTCGTGAGTTGTCCCACCCACAATGCACCTAGTCGGGCAGTCCTCGAGGTCACATGATGCCTCTTCCGAGGCAAGGCCGACGCACTCTGCACCCCCATTCTCTGCTGGAGGGTTGTTTGGAGATCTGACAAGATATAAAAATAAGGAAATTTCCAACTTAAAGCTAACATAGAGTATCGCTAGAGAATCTCATTAAAGAGGACCACCACGAACAGAACACAGGCTTATATGCTTTGTTACCGTTGTTTGATATTAAATATATGTCAAAGACTTTGCAAAGAGTTGTGTAATTCATAAGCAATACTATTATCATATTAAAAGAGAAAATTATAAAGAGAGATTGTGGGAGTGGTATTTTAAGAGAGATTATATTAAAGAGGGGTACAACATGAAAGAAAGTAAGGTTGATTTACCTGAACCTAGTCTTGGTCCCAGAGCCACAGGTCACTGTGCAGTCCATCCACTTGGACCAGGTACTCCAACCACAGTCTACAGGACAGGCCTGGTCACTGCATGACACTCTGCCGTTCAGGCATGAGCTGTAGCAATGAAGGAGGACAAATACATTATCAAACCTCCTCAGTATAAGAGAAGTCGTTGGACCAATTTGGTCTTTGTTTTAATATATTAGTAATTGTTTAGGTATAAAGACCATTTTATTTGCCATACTTAAAAGTTATTACTTATGACAAAAATAAATAACCTGGTGTGCACGAAACTTATCAAGCCTCTCTATGGCTTTTAATTGTGCACCCCCTTTCTGAAATTATTAATTAATATTTCTTTTATTAACAAATTGTTTGAATGGTTCATATTGTAAATCTTGCTTTCATTTCTCTTCTTCAATGTGTGTGTTATTTTGTTATGCCGTTAATGTAAATAGTTGTAATGCTTTTGTATTTAAAAAAAAATGTTTTTATTGTATATGAATCTTTGAAATCATTTTCTTTTAAATTTGAATTTGAATCAGAATAAATGCTCAAATGAAAAAAATGAAATGATACATGATCACTACATGTCACAAGTTTCTAGACTCATCAAGACAATTGCACTGGGTCTACTCAACTCAAACGTTGTATTGTTTCAATTTCCACTGCAGAATCCATCCTGTGCAAATTTCCAAAAGTTAACTTATAATTATTAAAATATCATCAAAATACTGCAGTATACTAACCAGTTTCGACAGTACTCGGTGAAGCTAGATCCAGATGGGTAAGCGTTCCTAAACTCATCTAGACAGTCACACCAGTTCTGCTTGACAAAAACATCCCCTTGTTCCAATTTTCTATCAGGACTCTTTAAATAATAATTTCTTTCTAATTTCTCAAAGTTATCGTATTACAAATCTTGGTATTATTACTAGTTAAAGGCATATATGCGTGGGTTATTACACGCGTGGATCCATCTTGCGCACTTCTACGCACGGTACGTAATCCCCATTGGCTCAGTTATAAGTAGCGATCGCAAACTGCCCCTCTTCCGAATACCCGAGTCAAAAATGCATACAAAATTTTCGCGTTCGGAATGTTCGAATGGAGATCCATCAGAGATGTTTACGAGCGAAAATATTACGCAACACGCTTAACCCCCGCCGACTTCAAAGTACCGCCGTTTGATGACTTATGTGACAGCGTGAGAAACTCTCTCGGTACAGATACCAGCTGTTTGCTGCATGCAATTTCATAAGATTTCATTCAGATATTTCGAAGCACCGCTCTTCGATCGATCCAACACACATCGTGAGTTTACCTCGAGAGATTACGGTGGAGTCGAGTTGGAATTTACTGTCTACCCAAAATAACCCACGCATATATGCCTTTAAGTAAACTATTAAATACAGCACACAAACCAGTTTCGACAGTCCTTGGATACGAGTTGCCAAACTCGTTGAGACAGTCACACCTGCTCTGCTTGACACAAACTGCCGCTTGTTCCAATTTCCCTAAGTGAACTTGCTCGTTATAGAATCCTTTTCTTCATAATTTCTTTTTTTCTTTTTATTATCACTAATTGATTAAACTACAGCAAACAAACCAGTTTCGACAGTCCTCTGTGAAGCTAGATCCGGGTGGATACGAGCTCCCAAACTCGTCAAGACAGTCACACTGGTTCTGCTCGACGCAAACGCCGCCTTGTTCCAGCGTTCCTTTGGGGCAGTGGCACCCGGGGGCGCACTCGCTCTCCACACAGGTCAAGCCTTGCTGCAAATCAGCGCAACTTCCTGGGCAACTGTTTGCGCAAGACGAATACACCCTGCCTCCTGTGCACTCCGTTTCTGTTAAAATTTATTTTGAATTGATTAATTCCATATAAATTAAAATTGAGAGAACATTATTCATCTCATTTGTTTGTTTTTCATCAGCACAGTGGTTCACATGGGATGAGTATACCCTGCCTCCCTAGTAATGCTCTGTTTCTGTTTGAAATAATTCCATACAATTTTAAATTAGTTTTAGTGTGAACATTTTGTATTGTTATTTTGTTTTGAGATCAAGCGTGAATATATCCCGACTCTTTGGACTCTGTTTGATAAAAAAGATGTTAAAACATTTGTATCTGTTAAATTGAGAGAACACTTTCTTTATCCCTTTTGTTTGCGTTAATCTAAAACAGTGACTTGCTTAGTACAGCATAGTCGGCCTATCTCACACTCTGTTTCTGTTTAGAATAATTTAATATAATTTTTTATATTTTTCTTCTTTTAGATTTGTTTTGAGATTGACAAAGATTTATTGGAAGTGACTTTAAACATGCAGGTCTGTAAAAAATCTGGAATTTTCATTATCATTTTGAAAATAGCTACAGATTGTGGAAATTACATTAGAAATGTACGTTAAATGACATTAATAATGTAATTTATAACTTACCGCACTCTTGTGGGTTGCACACTGTGGTCTGTATAGCTTCTCCCTCGCACGGCGCACCTCCATTCTTTGGCACAGGATTTGAGCAATTCCTGAATCTGAATGCCGTACCTCCGTTGCATGTCTTATCACACGTCGTCCATTCAGTCCAAGGTGCCCAGTCTCCATTGGCTAGTTTTCAGAGAAAAATAGAAGTTATTAGAAGGAGTATAAGATTGAGAATAATTCAAGAGATAAAAAGTATTATTTGGTTTAAGTTTGACAATATTTGATAGACTAGATCTTCAAAGAGATAAAACAAAATTGGGTAAAATAAAATCAGCTAGGTTTCAAAGAAAACAATTTATTGATATAAGTTTGAGAAAATTGTGAAGAAGAGGTGTCTAAATTTGGGAGTTAAAGGAATGAATTTGTATTGGGATCAAGTGTACGTGCATGCATATGAAAAATGAATGAACACTTGCTTAGTGTGAATTTAACACCTAACATGCCAAGTGCTTGCATTGAAGCTACCGCTTGGATGCCACGTCTATGATTGAAAGCATAATACACCCAACGTGCCAAGTGCTTGCATTGAAGCTACCGCTTGGATGCCATGTCTATGGCTGCACGCAAAGGTAATAGAGCACTTGACCATGCTCATTGTATTGTGGGGTGGCATTGTATACGTACATTAAGTGCTCTATTGTTCAGTGCACACCCTAATCTTCATATGTGGGGCATTTGCTTGTCAATAAATTCCTTTAAAATCCCCAAAAAGCAATTTAGTTGTGGCCTTCCAATTAATGTGTCACTGGGAATGTGCTCCACTGGCACTTTTTGGGTTAAGAACCAGCAAAATATGTTTTTTGCGTTGACTAGCGCAAACAATTAATTGACTTACTTGGACAAGCATCTGTGTTACAGAACTCTTCCTCATGTGAATAGTCCTCCTCATTTTCACAGTAGCCATTGCTGGTCCTGTCCCTGTACTTGGTCCCAACGCCACATGTCACTGTGCATGGGGACCATGCAGTCCAAGGGTTCCAGGAACAGACTGGACCTAAATAAAATACAAATAAGAACTAGAATTAGAAAACAAATCTGGTTCATAAATAAACAATAGTCCTGTCACTTTATTCAGTTTTAACACCCCATATATTTGGTCTAACACATTATATAAGATGATGACGTCATAATTAAGGGAAATTGAGCATTCCTATTGGTTGATTACTGATGCTTAATCCGGTATAGTAAATGGTAAAGTTATAGTACATATGCAATATAACTGCGCAGGGGATGGCCTTGGAATGCGTAATGTGCGCTTGTGCGCTTGTTCTTGAATGGGGAAAATGCGCAGAGCGCGCAATTATTTTTAATACGCACTGGCCCTTGTACAAAGTATGCATGGGCCGACGAGAGAACACTCACAATTTGAGCATGGGTTTATCAACATGATAACAAAATCAGTTCCTCAAAATAATCATCTTATATAACAAATAGTACATGATTCATGTCGTTAAATATTCCATAATAGACACCTCTACATTTTTAATTTCTCTCGTGCGATTATATTGCACTCGGCCTGCGGTCTCGATGCAATATAATCGCTCTCGAGAAATTAAAAATGTATCATTGTCTATTCTGGTATATTCAACTCCAAACCATGCACTATTTGCATAATAGTGCATGGAGACCATTCAGTCCAAGGGTTCCAGGAACAGACCGGACCTACAAAATGAAAAGTAAAAAGACCAGATAAAAACACAAACATAAGAATAAGAAAGTTATTGCCTACTCATTTATGTCAATAACCATTTAAAACCCTGTCCCTATTTTTGGTCCCAACACCACACGTCACTGTGCATGGGTACCATGCAGTCCAAGGGTTTCAAGAATAGTCTGGACCTAAACAAATAAAATAGGACCGGATAAATACAGAGTACTGTAACTTGAATAAGAAATTTATTGCCTATTCATTTTTTCAGTAACCATTTGAAGTCCTGTCCCTATATTAGGTCTCAACACCACATGTAACTGTACATGGTGACCACATGCAGTCCATAGGATCGCAGTGGAACAAGGGATGAGATAAAGGATCCAATAAATATCACAAGAACTAGAATATGATCGGGAAGGTATTAAGATAAGAACAATAAAAATAGAAAATAGGATTCCAGTATTAACCCATCTAGTATTTCCTATGATCGAAAATCTACTTTAGATATGGACTTAGTGTATATTATTTTGAATTGCATTAGTCAAATCATAATTTTTGTAATAAAACTGTATAATGTTCATTCCATTGTAAAAGTTATTCTATGTTAGAAATGAAAAATAAATAAATGAAATGCGTACTGGCAGCAAAAGAGCCTATAGTGCTAGCTGCTAAGTACGTGACTGCAAGCTTCCGTGGCAGTGCTTTCTGCATGACTGCGCGCATTGGTGATAGAGTCACTGATCATGCCTATTGTGTTGTACAGTGGCATTGTGTACTTGGAATTAAGCATGTTATTCCGTCTGAATACATATACTCCATTGGAGTTTTATCTGGAGGTGTACATAAGTGGTTATAAATTGATTTTTAATGCACAATATAATTTTCAAGAATAGTGTGAGAGCATTGCATCTAATTTTGTATATATACAATCTATAGAGCACCATGTATCTATGTGCCCTATTCAGAGGAGTTTTATTACCCTTGGTACAGTTCAAACCCGCACCATCTCAACTCCCAGGGGAGCATACTAGCCCAAGGTGCCCTACTATTTGGGGGGCTACAGGCTAATTAAACACCCGACCAAGTACTTACCCATTTATACTCCTGGGTAGGGAGCAGCAATGTGGATTAAATGCCTTGCTGAAGGGAATATTAAATGCTAAGGCATCGTTTGGGTTCGAACTTGGAGATCTGAAGTCAACTGCTTATCTGATCGTGCCACAACACCTCCACCTCCATTTGATCACCTTAGAATTAAGCTTGCACTTGGAATTGATTTATCTTGCAGCTTTAAGATTAACATTCCCATTTACCTGTAGTTGTGGCCATGGTTGTAGTGTATACTGACGTTGTTGTCTCTGTGGTAGAAACCACAGTTGTGCTTCCTGCATGCAGAAGATTGGAAAAACGTGCAACATTCATCAATAAAGCAATGCTAGAAATCAACTGTTTTCCTTGTGGCCCAGATTAGCAAGTAAAAATAAGATTTTGATATTCAAGTGGCCCTAAACCTGAATCTGGTAGCTCCAATCAAAGAAAAACAATACAGATTTTGTTTATTTGGTTGCCCATTCGGGCCCATAGAATTAAGCATTATCAGTTAATTTCTGTGGGCCAAAGCTAATTTTTATTGGCCAGCGAGCCTGAAATAGTTTTGAGCATTGAGGAAGACGCGAATAAACTTGTTAACACAAACTGCCTAAAGACTTCCAACCTAGCAAAACAGAAAAAAGGAGCCCATGGCCCAAAAAAGTAATTTGAAGCCAAAAATGGGAATAAAAAAAAACAGAAATTTATCTGAAATATGCAATGAATATTAACAGAAACTTTGATGGCTAAGGTGAAGTAGCAGAGACAATGATGTGTTCAATGAGACAGGTCATCAATGGTGTCATGCTTCAATACAAACTTTGACTGCATCCTGTGCATATCAAATTATCATGAAATTGGAAGATCATATACATGGTATATATGTTAAGTAACATTCACTATACATGATGTATACAATATAATTGAAAATTAAGGGAAAAGGGGATTTTATATGGAAAAAATGGTATGCCGTAATTATGTTTAAAAAAGGAGATGAGAGAATAAGGGGTAAAATTTCATAAAAATCTACCCAAAGTGTAAAATAAGGGTAGTTTTTTATGAGGGGCTACACAATATATTTAATCTGTCTACTTGGAAGTCTTTAAAATGGGGATTTTAGTTAATGTGTACTCAAAATGTAAAACTTAAGGTCATTTTGGTATGCAGATTTGTACCTGTCTTATATAATAAAGGGGGTAAAATTTGCTGAAAATGTACGCGAACAATCACATGCTACGTACGCCTTTGAACATGAAGAGACACTGCCGGGCAACACCCCAGCCCCCCAAAACAAAACAGTTTGACTCACCACACACAGCCTCGTCTGAACAGTCTGCACAGTCACATGACCCCTGGCACACAGCATCCCCGGGGATGCATGCACCATCATCACATGTGAACTCATCGTTGAAGCAGTGACGAGTCGTCACCATAGGAACGGTTGGAGTCGGCCCTTTGGGTAAGGTAAAATGGTTACATTCTTAGCCTGGTAGAACAGACATCAACATGATCATGAAGTTCATCATCATAATTATCATTTATATCAGCTTCTTTATTATCACCATCATCCTCCTCTTCATCATCATCATTATCATTAACATCACCACTCCCTCCTCTTCCTGTTCCTCGTCATCATCATTCTCACTAAAACCACCATCACCATCCCCACATGCACCTTCCTTTTCATCAGCATCATCGTCATCATCATATTCATTATCATCATTTCCACCACCACTACTACAATTATCATCATCACCACATCACCATCGTCCTCCTCCTCCATATCACTATCATCCATCCCTTACCTTCAGTCTCACAGCCTAGGAGCTCCAAACGCAAGGTTGGACGGTTGTTGTACTCAAGTGCATAGATGCGAACGTATCGTCCAACAAGAACAACCGGAAACAGGACTTCTACTTCTGTATCCACATCAGAGCTCCCAGTGAACTCCTATAATAAAACAAGAAACAACAGCAACAACAAAAAAATAATTTATCTGATATCCAATTCCTGGCAATTACATAAAGCAGCAACCACATTTGTGATAAGCATCAAAATGCATTTACAAAGATTACAGGAGTGATGGTATATGAATGGGACTTTAAAAGACAAAGTAAATGATCAGTGATTTTCAATCTCAAACATATTTTACCTGACATTTTAAATTTCAATCTGTAAGGTATACTTGACATTTATTTCAACAGCAAAGAAAGCTACATATATAATCTATACACTCTCGAAGTAGACCACTGCTTAACCCGTTGCTTACGGAAACCGGGTGGGCTATGTACAAAGTCTAAGGGGATTTCAGAACCTCGTAGTGAACTGGTTAACTAGCACATGTCCTTGAAACCAAAGTGGAGACTTGTCTGTGGGACTAACTTTGTTTAATTCTATATTCATAATAATAATAATAATAATATTAATTCATGTATTAATGTACTAATTTATGTAGCCATTTCAGTATTGGGTACTACTCTGCCAATATAAGTGACAATGTCTGTGCAAATAAATACAGTAAAAAAAAACAATTGAAATCAAAATAAAAACAAATATTTTACCCAAATATGTATAAATAAAACAAATATGAATAATACTACAGGAATTAATGGAAACACCAAACAAAGAATTCAACAAGAAAATTCTTACCCTAAGATCTCCGCTAGCATCAGTCACATTAACAAAGTTCTCCCCATCAATGCTAAACGCCACGGCAAACTTCGTCACAAACTCCTTAGTCTCCCCATCTTCTGGACCCCCTCCTTGCAGAATGACCCCTGACACCTGTTTGACCTGGCTGAGGTCAAAGGTCACAGAAGGGTCAGCATCCCCATTGGCTGGTGACCAGCCCACATGACCATCAGAGTTTGGTTCGCTGTGAAGTCGGATGTGAGATGGATAACTGCTCTCCAGCGTAGAGGTGGCATTGATGGATTCATCTGCTATCGCTCCATTTTCAAGACCGAGAGCATCGTGGCAGACCAAGGCAACTAAAACGTGTGAGTGGTAAAAGGAATTGGATTAAACAATATCCCTAAAGGACTTTGATATGTGGACGATTTGAAACTTTGTTTCAAATGCATCTTAAGCTCATACACTGTATAAGGATTTCCGGGTGTTAAACTAAGTTTGAAATGAGCACACAATAAAGTCAAACTAATGATATCAACTGCACTCCCTCTGTTGCAAGAAAAACAAAATATAGACAAATACACAAACATACACACACACAAACACAAACATGCAGGCATAAACGCACACACACAAACACGCAGGCATGCACGCACACACACTCACACACACACACCAAAACACAAACTTACCAGTGCTAAGCTCATTCACTGGGGTGGTAGTAAATGCAGTGGTAGACATTGTGGTCACATTGGGGGTGAATGTGGCTCCAGTAGTTGTCATCAATGTTGTCAGGTACTTGCTAATCGTAGGTGCCTCCGACGTTGTGAGTTGCAGCGTTGTGGTTTCTGTGGTGTATCCAACAGGCGTGGTGGCAGCCGCAGTTGTAGGGTACGTTGTTACCACTGTTGTAGTTGCCTTTTCACTTGTGGAATAATAAGGAGTTGTGACCACTACATAGAGAAAGTCAACAAGAGTCAGTTGTGTGTGATCCCTTCGGAACATTATACAAATATTAAAACTAAAATCAACCATATAATGTTTTACACTATTGGTTCTTTTGAAATTTCCCAGCTGTTTTCTTTACATGTACTTGATGTGAAATAGGAGTTTACATAAGAAACCAAGGTTTGAATAAATATTGCGGTATTATATAGACAGGATAATTTGTTCATATTTGTTTTGGTACCAGATTTCCTGCAGTAATTTATTAACTCGCTCCCTTAGAGATTCTGAAATCCCCGTAGATTTGTACATAGCCCACTCAGTTCTTATAGGCAAGGGGTTAACGAGTGCAATTACATAGCCAAGAGTTGTCTAATAACTGGTAATTAACCCATTGGCTTAGGTAAACAAAGACTTTAAAAATGGTATCTTCTGCCTTATAGGCGCTCAGCAATTATAGAAGGAGAAGGGAAAGTTAATCACACGAGTTACCAGAGGACTGGCCCCCTTCTGTAGCTTTCGCTAGATTTAGTAGACGTGTGGCCTAGGGCTAATGAATCAGAGATAGGCACCGCCTTATGTGCCAGTTGGCACGGGAAGGAATTCGGAGATAGTCGCCGCCTTATGTGCCAATTGGCACGGCAAGGACTTTAACTATGGGAACCTGAAGGACTACATACAAAGTCATTGAGAATTTTCAGAACCTACAAGGGAACGGGAAAACAATTTAAAGAAACCTACCACATCCCCTCTCATCTGAGTAGTCCCCGCAATCATTGACGCCATCGCAGAGCTGGCTCTCCGGTCCACTCAAGATGCAGTTACCATTATCACACTGGAACTGTCCAACCTGACACATAGTTGGCCGGGTTCCGGTGGTAGTTATGACAACTGTCGTCTGATGAGAACTCGTGGTTGTAACTTCAGGAAAAGTGTAGATTGGGAGAGTCGTAGAATAACCATTTTCCAGAATATTTGTTAAAGGTTGTGTTGTCAAGGCTGGTGTTGTAACTGCTTGTGTAGTCACTGCTGGTGTAGTTACAACTGGTGTAGTGACTGCTGGTGTAGTTGCAGCTGGTGTAGTCACAGTAGATGTAGTCACAGCAGGTGAAGTCACAGCTGGTGTTGTCACAACAGGTGTAGTTACTGCTGATGTAGTCACAGCTGGGGTTGTCATTGCTGGAGTAGTCACTGCTTGTGTAGTCACAGCAGGTGTAGTCACAGAAGGTGTAGTCACAGCTGGTGTAGTCACAGCAGATGTAGTCACAGCAGATGTAGTCACAGCTGGAGTAGTCAAAGCAGGTGTAGTCACAGCTGGTGTTGTCAAAGATGGTGTGGACACAGCCGGTGTGGTCACAACAGGTGTAGTCACAGCTGGTGTAGTCACTGCCGGTGTAGTCACTGCTGGTGTAGTCACTGGTGGAGTAGTCACAGCTGATGTAGTCACCACTGGTGTTGTTACAGTTGTAGTCCGTTCAGGGAATGTGTACATTGGCAAAGTGGTTGTATAGCCATTTTCTAATATTTCTGTTACTACAGGCTTTGTTGTAGTTGGTATAGTAGTTGACTGGGTAGTTGAGTATAATGGTGATGAAGATGGTGTATAATACTCGGTTGTAGATGCAGACGTACTTGATGACCTCTCTGATGTGATGCTGGAAGGAGTTGTTGTTAACAAGGTCGTGGCAAAAGGACTTGTGCTGATTGTTGGTGGCAATAATGTTGTCTGGCTAACTGCCAAAGGTGTAGTTTCTTCATATCCTGATGGAGTTGTTGGCACTGTTGTTGCTACCTCTGTTAATACCTTTGGAGATGGTGTTTGTGAAGTGTAAACAGATGTCACTGCCTCTGTTGTGGTATAAGGAATGGGGGAGGAGGAAGGCGAAAAATAACCAGTGGTCGACTTTGTTGTGGATTGCTGAGTAGTTGTTTCTTCAGGTGTAGTTACTGCTGGTGTGGTAACCGCCTGTGTAGTCACTGCTGGAGTAGTCACAGCTGATGTAGTAACAGCGGGTGTAGTTATGGCAGGTGTAGTCACAGCAGGTGTAGTAACAACAGATGTAGTCACAGCAGATGTTGTCACAGCTCGTGAAGTCGAAGCTGGTGTAGACACAGCGGATGTAGTCACAGCAGGTGTAGTCACAGCAGGTGTAGTCACAACAGGTGTAGTCACTGCTGATGTAGTCACAGCTGGGGTTGTCACTGCTGGAGTAGTCACAGCTGGTGTTGTCGAAGCAGGTGTAGTTACAGCTGGGGTTGTCACTGCTGGAGTAGTCACTGCTTTTGTAGTCACAGCAGATGTAGTCACAGCAGGTGTAGTCACAGCTGGTGTTGTCACAGCAGGTGTAGTCACAGCTGGTGTTGTCACAACAGGTGTAGTCACAGCAGATGTAGTCACAGCAGGTGTAGTCACAGCTGGTGTTGTCACAGCAGGTGTAGTCACAGCTGGTGTTGTCACAACAGGTGTAGTCACAGCTGGTGTTGTCACAACAGGTGTAGTCACAGCAGGTGTAGTCACTGCTGATGTTGTCACAGCTGGTGTAGTCACAGCCGGTGATGTCACTGCTGCTGTAGTCACTGCTTGTGTAGTCACATCAAGTGTTGACACTGCTGGTGTAGTCACTGCCGGTGTAGTCACTGCTGGTGTAGTCACTGGTGGAGTAGTCACAGCTGATGTAGTCACCACTGGTGTTGTTACAGTTGTAGTCCGTTCAGGGAATGTGTACATTGGCAAAGTGGTTGTATAGCCATTTTCTAATATTTCTGTTACTACAGGCTTTGTTGTAGTTGGCATAGTAGTTGAGTATAATGGTGATGAAGATGGTGTATAATACTCGGTAGTAGATGCAGATGTACTTGATGATCTCTCTGATGTGATGATGGAAGGAGTTGTTAACAAGGTCGTGGCAAAAGGACTTGTGCTGATTGTTGGTGGCAATAATGTTGTCTGGCTAACTGCCAAAGGTGTAGTTTCTTCATATCCTGATGGAGTTGTTGGCACTGTTGTTGCTACCTCTGTTAATACCTTTGGAGATGGTGTTTGTGAAGTGTAAACAGATGTCACTGCCTCTGTTGTGGTATAAGGAATGGGGGAGGAGGAAGGCGAAAAATAACCAGTGGTCGACTTTGTTGTGGATTGCTGAGTAGTTGTTTCTTCAGGTGTAGTTACTGCTGGTGTGGTAACCGCCTGTGTAGTCACTGCTGGAGTAGTCACAGCTGATGTAGTAACAGCGGGTGTAGTTATGGCAGGTGTAGTAACAGCAGGTGTAGTAACAACAGATGTAGTCACAGCAGATGTTGTCACAGCTCGTGAAGTCGAAGCTGGTGTAGACACAGCGGATGTAGTCACAGCAGGTGTAGTCACAGCAGGTGTAGTCACAGCAGGTGTAGTCACAACAGGTGTAGTCACTGCTGATGTAGTCACAGCTGGGGTTGTCACTGCTTGTGTAGTCACAGCAGATGTAGTCACAGCAGGTGTAGTCACAACAGATGTAGTCACAGCAGGTGTAGTCACAGCTGGTGTTGTCACAACAGGTGTAGTCACAGCAGATGTAGTCACAGCAGGTGTAGTCACAGCTGGTGTTGTCACAACAGGTGTAGTCACAGCTGGTGTTGTCACAACAGGTGTAGTCACAGCAGGTGTAGTCACTGCTGATGTTGTCACAGCTGGTGTAGTCACAGCTGGTGATGTCACTGCTGCTGTAGTCACTGCTTGTGTAGTCACATCAGGTGTTGACACTGCTGGTGTAGTCACTGCCGGTGTAGTCACTGCTGGTGTAGTCACTGGTGGAGTAGTCACAGCTGATGTAGTCACCACTGGTGTTGTTACAGTTGTAGTCCGTTCAGGGAATGTGTACATTGGCAAAGTGGTTGTATAGCCATTTTCTAATATTTCTGTTACTACAGGCTTTGTTGTAGTTGGCATAGTAGTTGAGTATAATGGTGATGAAGATGGTGTATAATACTCGGTAGTAGATGCAGATGTACTTGATGATCTCTCTGATGTGATGATGGAAGGAGTTGTTAACAAGGTCGTGGCAAAAGGACTTGTGCTGATTGTTGGTGGCAATAATGTTGTCTGGCTAACTGCCAAAGGTGTAGTTTCTTCATATCCTGATGGAGTTGTTGGCACTGTTGTTGCTACCTCTGTTAATACCTTTGGAGATGGTGTTTGTGAAGTGTAAACAGATGTCACTGCCTCTGTTGTGATATAAGGAATGGGGGAGGAGGAAGGCGAAAAATAACCAGTGGTCGACTTTGTTGTGGATTGCTGAGTAGTTGTTTCTTCAGGTGTAGTTACTGCTGGTGTGGTAACCGCCTGTGTAGTCACTGCTGGAGTAGTCACAGCTGATGTAGTAACAGCGGGTGTAGTTATGGCAGGTGTAGTCACAGCAGGTGTAGTAACAACAGATGTTGTCACAGCTCGTGAAGTCGAAGTTGGTGTAGACACAGCAGGTGTAGTCACAGCAGGTGTAGTCACAACAGGTGTAGTCACTGCTGATGTAGTCACAGCTGGGGTTGTCACTGCTGGATTAGTCACAGCTGGTGTAGTCACTGCTTGTGTAGTCACAGCAGATGTAGTCACAGCAGGTGTAGTCACAACAGATGTAGTCACAGCAGGTGTAGTCACAGCTGGTGTTGTCACAGCAGGTGTAGTTACAGCTGGGGTTGTCACTGCTGGAGTAGTCACTGCTTTTGTAGTCACAGCAGATGTAGTCACAGCAGGTGTAGTCACAGCTGGTGTTGTCACAGCAGGTGTAGTCACAGCTGGTGTTGTCACAGCAGGTGTAGTCACAGCTGGTGTTGTCACAACAGGTGTAGTCACAGCAGATGTAGTCACAGCAGGTGTAGTCACAGCTGGTGTTGTCACAGCAGGTGTAGTCACAGCTGGTGTTGTCACAACAGGTGTAGTCACAGCTGGTGTTGTCACAACAGGTGTAGTCACAGCAGGTGTAGTCACTGCTGATGTTGTCACAGCTGGTGTAGTCACAGCCGGTGATGTCACTGCTGCTGTAGTCACTGCTTGTGTAGTCACATCAAGTGTTGACACTGCTGGTGTAGTCACTGCTGGAGTAGTCACTGCTGGAGTAGTCACAGCTGATGTAGTCACCACTGGTGTTGTTACAGTTGTAGTCCGTTCAGGGAATGTGTACATTGGCAAAGTGGTTGTATAGCCATTTTCAAATATTTCTGTTACTACAGGCTTTGTTGTAGTTGGTATAGTAGTTGACTGGGTAGTTGAGTATAATGGTGATGAAGATGGTGTATAATACTCGGTAGTAGATGCAGATGTACTTGATGATCTCTCTGATGTGATGATGGAAGGAGTTGTTAACAAGGTCGTGGCAAAAGGACTTGTGCTGATTGTTGGTGGCAATAATGTTGTCTGGCTAACTGCCAAAGGTGTAGTTTCTTCATATCCTGATGGAGTTGTTGGCACTGTTGTTGCTACCTCTGTTAATACCTTTGGAGATGGTGTTTGTGAAGTGTAAACAGATGTCACTGCCTCTGTTGTGATATAAGGAATGGGGGAGGAGGAAGGCGAAAAATAACCAGTGGTCGACTTTGTTGTGGATTGCTGAGTAGTTGTTTCTTCAGGTGTAGTTACTGCTGGTGTGGTAACCGCCTGTGTAGTCACTGCTGGAGTAGTCACAGCTGATGTAGTAACAGCGGGTGTAGTTATGGCAGGTGTAGTCACAGCAGGTGTAGTAACAACAGATGTTGTCACAGCTCGTGAAGTCGAAGTTGGTGTAGACACAGCAGATGTAGTCACAGCAGGTGTAGTCACAGCAGGTGTAGTCACAACAGGTGTAGTCACTGCTGATGTAGTCACAGCTGGGGTTGTCACTGCTGGATTAGTCACAGCTGGTGTAGTCACTGCTTGTGTAGTCACAGCAGATGTAGTCACAGCAGGTGTAGTCACAACAGATGTAGTCACAGCAGGTGTAGTCACAGCTGGTGTTGTCACAGCAGGTGTAGTTACAGCTGGGGTTGTCACTGCTGGAGTAGTCACTGCTTTTGTAGTCACAGCAGATGTAGTCACAGCAGGTGTAGTCACAGCTGGTGTTGTCACAGCAGGTGTAGTCACAGCTGGTGTTGTCACAGCAGGTGTAGTCACAGCTGGTGTTGTCACAACAGGTGTAGTCACAGCAGATGTAGTCACAGCAGGTGTAGTCACAGCTGGTGTTGTCACAGCAGGTGTAGTCACAGCTGGTGTTGTCACAACAGGTGTAGTCACAGCTGGTGTTGTCACAACAGGTGTAGTCACAGCAGGTGTAGTCACTGCTGATGTTGTCACAGCTGGTGTAGTCACAGCCGGTGATGTCACTGCTGCTGTAGTCACTGCTTGTGTAGTCACATCAAGTGTTGACACTGCTGGTGTAGTCACTGCTGGAGTAGTCACTGCTGGAGTAGTCACAGCTGATGTAGTCACCACTGGTGTTGTTACAGTTGTAGTCCGTTCAGGGAATGTGTACATTGGCAAAGTGGTTGTATAGCCATTTTCAAATATTTCTGTTACTACAGGCTTTGTTGTAGTTGGTATAGTAGTTGACTGGGTAGTTGAGTATAATGGTGATGAAGATGGTGTATAATACTCGGTAGTAGATGCAGATGTACTTGATGATCTCTCTGATGTGATGATGGAAGGAGTTGTTAACAAGGTCGTGGCAAAAGGACTTGTGCTGATTGTTGGTGGCAATAATGTTGTCTGGCTAACTGCCAAAGGTGTAGTTTCTTCATATCCTGATGGAGTTGTTGGCACTGTTGTTGCTACCTCTGTTAATACCTTTGGAGATGGTGTTTGTGAAGTGTAAACAGATGTCACTGCCTCTGTTGTGATATAAGGAATGGGGGAGGAGGAAGGCGAAAAATAACCAGTGGTCGACTTTGTTGTGGATTGCTGAGTAGTTGTTTCAGCTGGTGTAACAGCTGGTGTGGTCACAGCAGATGTAGTCACAGCAGGTGTAGTAACAACAGATGTTGTCACAGCTTGTGAAGTCGAAGCTTGTGTAGACACAGCGGATGTAGTCACAGCAGGTGTAGTCACAGCTGGTGTTGTCAAAGCAGGTGTAGTCACAACAGGTGTAGTCACTGCTGATGTAGTAACAGCTGGGGTTGTCACTGCTGGAGTAGTCACTGCTTGTGTAGTCACAGCAGATGTAGTCACAGCAGGTGAAGTCACAGCTGGTGAAGTCACTGCTTGTGTAGTCACTGCTGGTGTAGTCACTGCTGGTGTAGTCACAGCTAGTGTAGTCACTGCTGGTGTAGTAACTGCTGATGTAGTTACTGCTGATGTAGTCAGTGATGGTGTCGTTACAGCTGGTGAAGTCATTGCTGGTGTACTGACTGCTGATGTAGACACTGTAGGTGTAGTCACAGATGTTGTAGTCACTGCTGATGTAGTCACAGCTGGGGTTGTCACTGCTGGTTTAGTCACAGCTGGTGTAGTCACTGCTTGTGTAGTCACAGCAGATGTAGTCACAGCAGGTGTAGTCATAACAGATGTAGTCACAGCAGGTGTAGTCACAGCTGGTGTTGTCACAGCAGGTGTAGTTACAGCTGGTGTTGTCACTGCTGGAGTAGTCACTGCTTTTGTAGTCACAGCAGATGTAGTCACAGCAGGTGTAGTCACAGCTGGTGTTGTCACAGCAGGTGTAGTCACAGCTGGTGTTGTCACAACAGGTGTAGTCACAGCAGATGTAGTCACAGCAGGTGTAGTCACAGCTGGTGTTGTCACAGCAGCTGTAGTCACAGCTGGTGTTGTCACAACAGGTGTAGTCACAGCTGGTGTTGTCACAACAGGTGTAGTCACAGCAGGTGTAGTCACTGCTGATGTTGTCACAGCTGGTGTAGTCACAGCCGGTGATGTCACTGCTGCTGTAGTCACTGCTTGTGTAGTCACATCAAGTGTTGACACTGCTGGTGTAGTCACTGCTGGAGTAGTCACTGCTGGAGTAGTCACAGCTGATGTAGTCACCACTGGTGTTGTTACAGTTGTAGTCCGTTCAGGGAATGTGTACATTGGCAAAGTGGTTGTATAGCCATTTTCTAATATTTCTGTTACTACAGGCTTTGTTGTAGTTGGTATAGTAGTTGACTGGGTAGTTGAGTATAATGGTGATGAAGATGGTGTATAATACTCGGTAGTAGATGCAGATGTACTTGATGATCTCTCTGATGTGATGATGGAAGGAGTTGTTAACAAGGTCGTGGCAAAAGGACTTGTGCTGATTGTTGGTGGCAATAATGTTGTCTGGCTAACTGCCAAAGGTGTAGTTTCTTCATATCCTGATGGAGTTGTTGGCACTGTTGTTGCTACCTCTGTTAATACCTTTGGAGATGGTGTTTGTGAAGTGTAAACAGATGTCACTGCCTCTGTTGTGATATAAGGAATGGGGGAGGAGGAAGGCGAAAAATAACCAGTGGTCGACTTTGTTGTGGATTGCTGAGTAGTTGTTTCAGCTGGTGTAACAGCTGGTGTGGTCACAGCAGATGTAGTCACAGCAGGTGTAGTAACAACAGATGTTGTCACAGCTCGTGAAGTCGAAGCTTGTGTAGACACAGCGGATGTAGTCACAGCAGGTGTAGTCACAGCTGGTGTTGTCAAAGCAGGTGTAGTCACAACAGGTGTAGTCACTGCTGATGTAGTAACAGCTGGGGTTGTCACTGCTGGAGTAGTCACTGCTTGTGTAGTCACAGCAGATGTAGTCACAGCAGGTGAAGTCACAGCTGGTGAAGTCACTGCTTGTGTAGTCACTGCTGGTGTAGTCACTGCTGGTGTAGTCACAGCTAGTGTAGTCACTGCTGGTGTAGTAACTGCTGATGTAGTTACTGCTGATGTAGTCAGTGATGGTGTCGTTACAGCTGGTGAAGTCATTGCTGGTGTACTGACTGCTGATGTAGACACTGTAGGTGTAGTCACAGATGTTGTAGTTACTGCTGGTGTAGTCACAGCTGGTGTAGTTACTGATGTAGTCAGTGATGGTGTTGTTGCAGCTGGTGTAGTAACTGCTGGTGTAGTCATAGCTGGTGTAGTTGTTTCAGGGAATGTATATATTGGAAGAGTTGTTGAATAACCATTTTCCAATATTTCAGTGACAACAGTTGTCACAGCTGGTGTAGTCACTGCTGGTGTAGTCACCGCTGGTGTAGTCACAGCTAGTGTAGTTACTGCTGGTGTAGTCACTGCTGGTGTAGTCACTGCTGATGTAGTCAATGATGGTGTAGTCATTGCTGGTGTAGTCACAGCTTGTGTAGTTACTGCTGGTGTAGTCACAGATAGTGTAGTCAATGCTGATGTTGTTACAGCTGGTGTAGTTACTGCAGGTGTAGTCACTGCTGATGTTGTCACAGAAGGTGTAGTCACAGCTGGTGAAGTCACGGCTGGTGTGGTTATGACCAATGTAGTCACTTCAGGGGTAGACACTACTGGTGTAGTCACAGCAGATGTTGTCAATGCAGGTGTAGTCAAAGATGGTGTGGACACAGCCAGTGTGGTCACAACAGGTCTAGTTACAGCTGGAGTAGTTATGGCTGGTGTAGTCACTGCCAGTGTAGTCACTGCTTGTGTAGTCACAGCAGGTGTAGTCACAGCTTGTGTAGTCACAGCTAGTGTAGTCACAGCTGGTGTAGTCACTGCTGGTGTAGTCAACGCTGGTGTAGTCACAGCTAGTGTAGTTACTGCTGATGTAGTCAGTGATGGTGTCGTTACAGCTGGTGAAGTCACTGCTGGTGTAGTGACTGCTGATGTAGACACAGCAGGTGTAGTCACAGCTGTTGTAGTTACTGCTGGTGTAGTCACAGCTGGTGTAGTTACTGATGTAGTCAGTGATGGTGTCGTCACAGCTGGTGTAGTAACTGCTGGTGTAGTCACAGATGGTGTAGTTGTTTCAGGGAATGTATATATTGGAAGAGTTGTTGAATAACCATTTTCCAATATTTCAGTGACAACAGTAGTCACAGCTGGTGTAGTCACTGCTGGTGTAGTCACCGCTGGTGTAGTCACAGCTAGTGTAGTTACTGCTGGTGTAGTCACTGCTGGTGAAGTCACTGCTGGTGTAGTCACTGCTGGTGTAGTTACTGCTGATGTAGTCAATGATGGTGTAGTCATTGCTGGTGTAGTCACAGCTTGAGTAGTTACTGCTGGTGTAGTCACAGATAGTGTAGTCAATGCTGATGTTGTCACAGCTGGTGTAGTTACTGCTGATGTAGTTACTGCTGATGTAGTCAGTGATGGTGTCGTTACAGCTGGTGAAGTCACTGCTGGTGTAGTCACTGCTGGTGTAGTCACTGCTGGTGTAGTCACTGCTGGTGTAGTTACTGCTGATGTAGTTAATGATGGTGTAGTCACAACTTGTGTAGTCACTGCTGGTGTTGTCACTGCTGGTGTAGTTACTGCTGATGTAGTTACTGCTGATGTAGTCAGTGATGGTGTCGTTACAGCTGGTGAAGTCACTGCTGGTGTAGAGACTGCTGGTGTAGTCACAGCTGGTGTAGTCACTGCTGGAGTAGTCACTGCCGGTGTAGTTACTGCTGATGTAGTTAATGATGGTGTAGTCATTGCTGGTGTAGTCACAGCTTGTGTAGTTACTGCTGGTGTAGTCACAGCTAGTGTAGTCACTACTGGTGTTGTCACTGCTGGTGTTACTGCTGATGTAGTCAGTGATGGTGTCGTTACAGCTGGTGAAGTCACTGCTGGTGTAGTCACTGCTGGTGTAGAGACAGCAGGTGTAGTCATAGCTGATGTTGTCACAGCTGGTGTAGTCACGGCTGGTGTGGTTATGACCAATGTAGTCACTTCAGGGGTAGACACTACTGGTGTAGTCACAGCAGATGTCGTCAATGCAGGTGTAGTCAAAGATGGTGTGGACACAGCAGGTGTGGTCACAACAGGTGTAGTCACAGCTGGAGTAGTTATGGCTGGTGTAGTCACTGCCAGTGTAGTCACTGCTGGTGTAGTCACTGGTGGAGTAGTCACAGCTGATGTAGTCACCACTGGTGTTGTTACAGTTGTAGTCCGTTCAGGGAATGTGTACATTGGCAAAGTGGTTGTATAGCCATTTTCTAATATTTCTGTTACTACAGGCTTTGTTGTAGTTGGCATAGTAGTTGAGTATAATGGTGATGAAGATGGTGTATAATATTCGGTAGTAGATGCAGATGTACTTGATGATCTCTCTAATGTGATGATGGAAGGAGTTGTTAACAAGGTCGTGGCAAAAGGACTTGCGCTGATTGTTGGTGGCAATAATGTTGTCTGGCTAACTGCCAAAGGTGTAGTTTCTTCATATCCTGATGGAGTTGTTGGCACTGTTGTTGCTACCTCTGTTAATACCTTTGGAGATGGTGTTTGTGAAGTGTAAACAGATGTCACTGCCTCTGTTGTGGTATAAGGAATGGGGGAGGAGGAAGGTGAAAAATAACCAGTGGTCGACTTTGTTGTGGATTGCTGAGTAGTTGTTTCTTCAGGTGTAGTTAGGGCTGGTGTGGTAACCGCCTGTGTAGTTAATACTGGTGTAGTCACAGCTGATGTAGTAACAGCTGGTGTGGTTGTGACCAGTGTAGTCACTGATGGTGTAGTTACAGCAGGTGTAGTCACAGCTGGTGTAGTCACAGCTGGAGTAGTCACTGCTGGTGTAGTCACAGCAGGTGTAGTAACAACAGATGTAGTCACAGCAGATGTTGTCACAGCTCGTGAAGTCGAAGCTGGTGTAGACACAGCGGATGTAGTCACAGCAGGTGTAGTCACAGCTGGTGCTGTCAAAACAGGTGTAGTCACAGCAGATGTAGTCAGAGCATGTGTAGTCACAGGTGGTGTTGTCACAGCTGGTGATGTCATTGCTAGTGTAGTCACTGCTGGTGTAGTCAAAGCTTGTGTAGTTACTGCTGGTGTAGTCACAGCTAGTGTAGTTACTGCTGGTGTAGTCACTGCTGGTGTAGTCACAGCTGGTGTAGTCACAGCTAGTGTAGTCAAGGCTGGTGTAGTTACTGCTGATGTAGTTACTGCTGATGTAGTTACTGCTGATGTAGTTACTGCTGATGTAGTTACTGCTGATGTAGTTAGTGATGGTGTCGTCACTGCTGGTGAAGTCACTGCTGGTGTAGTGACTGCTGATGTAGACACAGCAGGTGTAGTCACAGCTGTTGTAGTTACTGCTGGTGTAGTCACAGCTGTTGTAGTTACTGCTGGTGTCGTTACAGCTGGCAATATTTCAGTGACAACAGTAGTCACAGCTGGTGTAGTCACTGCTGGTGTAGTCACCGCTGGTGTAGTCACAGCTAGTGTAGTTACTGCTGGTGTAGTCACTGCTGGTGAAGTCACTGCTGGTGTAGTCACTGCTGGTGTAGTTACTGCTGATGTAGTCAATGATGGTGTAGTCACAGCTTGTGTAGTTAATGCTGGTGTAGTCACAGATAGTGTAGTCAATGCTGATGTTGTCACAGCTGGTGTAGTTACTGCTGATGTAGTTACTGCTGATGTAGTCAGTGATGGTGTCGTTACAACTGGTGAAGTCACTGCTGGTGTAGTCACTGCTGGTGTAGTCACTGCTGGTGTAGTCACTGCTGGTGTAGTTACTGCTGATGTAGATAATGATGGTGTAGTCACAACTTGTGTAGTCACTGCTGGTGTTGTCACTGCTGGTGTAGTTACTGCTGATGTAGTTACTGCTGATGTAGTCAGTGATGGTGTCGTTACAGCTGGTGTTGTCACAGCTGGTGTAGTCACAGCCAGTGTGGTCACAGATGGTGTAGTCATAGCTGATGTTGTCACAGCTGATGTAGTCACAGCTGGTGTAGTCACAGCCAGTGTGGTCACTGCTGGTGTAGTCATAGCTGATGTTGTCACAGCTGGTGTAGTAACAGCTGGGGTTGTCACTGCTGATGTAGTCACAGCTGGTGTAGTCACAGCCAGTGTAGTCACAGCTGGCGTCGTCACAGCTGGTGTAGTTACTACTGATGTAGTCAGTGATGGTGTTGTAACAGCTGGTGTAGTTGTTTCAGGGAACGTATATATTGGAAGAGTTGTTGAATAACCATTTTCCAATATTTCAGTTACAACAGTAGTCACAGCCGGTGTAGTCACTGCTGGACTAGTTACTGCTGGTGTAGTCACTGCTGGTGTAGTCACAGCTAGTGTCGTAACTGCAGGTGTAGTCACTGCTGGTGTAGTCAATGCTGGTGTAGTTACTGCTGATGTAGTCACAGCTAATGTAGTCACTGCTGGTGTAGTCACTGCTGGTGTAGTTACTGCTGGTGTAGTCACTGCTGGTGTAGTCACTGCTGGTGTAGTTACTGCTGATGTAGTTAGTGATGGTGTCGTCACTGCTGGTGAAGTCACTGCTGGTGTAGTGACTGCTGATGTAGACACAGCAGGTGTAGTCACAGCTGTTGTAGTTACTGCTGATGTCGTTACAGCTGGTGTAGTTGTTTCAGGGAATGTATATATTGGAAGAGTTGTTGAATAACCATTTTCCAATATTTCAGTGACAACAGTAGTCACAGCTGGTGTAGTCACTGCTGGTGTAGTCACCGCTGGTGTAGTCACAGCTAGTGTAGTTACTGCTGGTGTAGTCACTGCTGGTGAAGTCACTGCTGGTGTAGTCACTGCTGGTGTAGTTACTGCTGATGTAGTCAATGATGGTGTAGTCACAGCTAGTGTAGTTACTGCTGGTGTAGTCACTGCTGGTGAAGTCACTGCTGGTGTAGTCACTGCTGGTGTAGTTACTGCTGATGTAGTCAATGATGGTGTAGTCACAGCTTGTGTAGTTACTGCTGGTGTAGTCACTGCTGGTGTAGTCACTGCTGGTGTAGTTACTGCTGATGTAGTTAATGATGGTGTATTCACAACTTGTGTAGTCACTGCTGGTGTTGTCACTGCTGGTGTAGTTACTGCTGATGTAGTTACTGCTGATGTAGTCAGTGATGGTGTCGTTACAGCTGGTGAAGTCACTGCTGGTGTAGTTACAGCTGGTGTTGTCACAGCTGGTGTAGTCACAGCCAGTGTGGTCACTGATGGTGTAGTCATAGCTGATGTTGTCACAGCTGATGTAGTCACAGCTGGTGTAGTCACAGCCAGTGTGGTCACTGCTGGTGTAGTCATAGCTGATGTTGTCACAGCTGGTGTAGTAACAGCTGGGGTTGTCACAGCTGGTGTAGTCACAGCTGGTGTCATCACAGCTGGTGTAGTTACTACTGATGTAGTCAGTGATGGTGTTGTAACAGCTGGTGTAGTTGTTTCAGGGAACGTATATATTGGAAGAGTTGTTGAATAACCATTTTCCAATATTTCAGTTACAACAGTAGTCACAGCCGGTGTAGTCACTGCTGGACTAGTTACTGCTGGTGTAGTCACTGCTGGTGTAGTCACAGCTAGTGTCGTAACTGCAGGTGTAGTCACTGCTGGTGTAGTTACTGCTGATGTAGTCACAGCTAATGTAGTCACTGCTGGTGTAGTCACTGGTGGTGTAGTTACTGCTGGTGTAGTCACTGCTGGTGTAGTCACTGCTGGTGTAGTTACTGCTGATGTAGTTAGTGATGGTGTCATCACTGCTGGTGAAGTCACTGCTGGTGAAGTGACTGCTGATGTAGACACAGCAGGTGTAGTCACAGCTGTTGTAGTTACTGCTGGTGTAGTCACAGCTGTTGTAGTTACTGCTGGTGTCGTTACAGCTGGTGTAGTTCTTTCAGGGAATGTATATATTGGAAGAGTTGTTGAATAACCATTTTCCAATATTTCAGTGACAACAGTAGTCACAGCTGGTGTAGTGACTGCTGGTGTAGTCACTGCTGGTGTAGTCACAGCTAGTGTAGTTACTGCTGGTGTAGTCACTGCTGGTGAAGTCACTGCTGGTGTAGTCACTGCTGGTGTAGTTACTGCTGATGTAGTCAATGATGGTGTAGTCACAGCTTGTGTAGTTACTGCTGGTGTAGTCACAGATAGTGTAGTCAATGCTGATGTTGTCACAGCTGGTGTAGTTACTGCTGATGTAGTTACTGCTGATGTAGTCAGTGATGGTGTCGTTACAACTGGTGAAGTCACTGCTGGTGTAGTCAGTGCTGGTGTAGTCACTGCTGGTGTAGTCACTGCTGGTGTAGTTACTGCTGATGTAGTTAATGATGGTGTAGTCACAACTTGTGTAGTCACTGCTGGTGTAGTTACTGCTGATGTAGTCAGTGATGGTGTCGTTACAGCTGGTGAAGTCACTGCTGGTGAAGTTACAGCTGGTGTTGTCACAGCTGGTGTAGTCACAGCCAGTGTGGTCACTGCTGGTGAAGTCATAGCTGATGTTGTCACAGCTGATGTAGTCACAGCTGGTGTAGTCACAGCCAGTGTGGTCACTGCTGGTGTAGTCATAGCTGATGTTGTCACAGCTGGTGTAGTAACAGCTGGGGTTGTCACTGCTGATGTAGTCACAGCTGGTGTAGTCACAGCCAGTGTAGTCACAGCTGGTGTTGTCACAGCTGGTGTAGTTACTACTGATGTAGTCAGTGATGGTGTTGTAACAGCTGGTGTAGTCACAGCTGGTGTAGTTGTTTCAGGGAACGTATATATTGGAAGAGTTGTTGAATAACCATTTTCCAATATTTCAGTTACAACAGTAGTCACAGCTGGTGTAGTCACTGCTGGACTAGTTACTGCTGGTGTAGTCACTGCTGGTGTAGTCACAGCTAGTGTCATAACTGCAGGTGTAGTCACTGCTGGTGTAGTCACTGCTGGTGTAGTTACTGCTGATGTAGTCACAGCTAATGTAGTCACTGCTGGTGTAGTCACTGCTGGTGTAGTTACTGCTGGTGTAGTCACTGCTGGTGTAGTCACTGCTGGTGTAGTTACTGCTGATGTAGTTAATGATGGTGTAGTCACAACTTGTGTAGTCACTGCTGGTGTTGTCACTGCTGGTGTAGTTACTGCTGATGTAGTTACTGCTGATGTAGTCAGTGATGGTGTCGTTACAGCTGGTGAAGTCACTGCTGGTGTAGTTACTGCTGATGTAGTCAATGATGGTGTAGTCACAGCTAGTGTAGTTACTGCTGGTGTAGTCACTGCTGGTGAAGTCACTGCTGGTGTAGTCACTGCTGGTGTAGTTACTGCTGATGTAGTCAATGATGGTGTAGTCACAGCTTGTGTAGTTACTGCTGGTGTAGTCACTGCTGGTGTAGTCACTGCTGGTGTAGTTACTGCTGATGTAGTTAATGATGGTGTATTCACAACTTGTGTAGTCACTGCTGGTGTTGTCACTGCTGGTGTAGTTACTGCTGATGTAGTCAGTGATGGTGTCGTTACAGCTGGTGAAGTCACTGCTGGTGTAGTTACAGCTGGTGTTGTCACAGCTGGTGTAGTCACAGCCAGTGTGGTCACTGATGGTGTAGTCATAGCTGATGTTGTCACAGCTGATGTAGTCACAGCTGGTGTAGTCACAGCCAGTGTGGTCACTGCTGGTGTAGTCATAGCTGATGTTGTCACAGCTGGTGTAGTAACAGCTGGGGTTGTCACAGCTGGAGTATTCACAGCCAGTGTAGTCACAGCTGGTGTAGTCATAGATGATGTTGTCACAGCTGATGTAGTCACAGCTGGTGTAGTCATAGCTGATGTTGTCACAGCTGGTGTAGTCACAGCCAGTGTGGTCACTGCTGGTGTAGTTACTGCTGGTGTCGTCACAGCTGGTGTAGTTACTACTGATGTAGTCAGTGATGGTGTTGTTACAGCTGGTGTAGTTGTTTCAGGGAATGTATATATTGGAAGAGTTGTTGAATAACCATTTTCCAATATTTCAGTTACAACAGTAGTCACAGCCGGTGTAGTCACTGCTGGTGTAGTTACTGATGGTGTAGTCACTGCTGGTGTAGTCACAGCTAGTGTCGTCACTGCTGGTGTAGTCACTGCTGGTGTAGTTACTGCTGATGTAGTCACAGCTAATGTAGTCACTGCTGGTGTAGTCACTGCTGGTGTAGTTACTGCTGATGTAGTTAATGATGGTGTAGTCATTGCTTGTGTAGTCACTGCTGGTGTAGTCACATCTAGTGTAGTCACTGCTAGTGTAGTCACTGCTGGTGTAGTCACTGCTGGTGTAGTCACTGCTGGTGTAGTCACTGCTGGTGTAGTTACTGCTGATGTAGTCACAGCTAGTTTAGTCACTGCTGGTGTAGTCACTGCTGGTGTAGTCACTGCTGGTGTAGTCACAGCTAGTGTAGTCACTGCTGGTGTAGTTAATGATGGTGTAGTCATTGCTTGTGTAGTCACTGCTGGTATAGTCACTGCTGGTGTAGTCACTGCTGGTGTAGTCACTGCTGGTGTAGTTACTGCTGATGTAGTTAATGATGGTGTAGTCACAGCTTGTGTAGTCACTGCTGGTGTTGTCACTGCTGGTGTAGTTACTGCTGATGTAGTTACTGCTGATGTAGTCAGTGATGGTGTCGTTACAGCTGGTGAAGGCACTGCTGGTGTAGTCACTGCTGGTGTAGTCACAGCTGGTGTAGTCACAGCCAGTGTAGTCACAGCTGGTGTAGTCACAACAGGTGTAGTCACAGCTGGTGTAGTTACTGCTGGTGTAGTCACTGCCTGTGTTGTTCTTTCTTGAGTAGTAATGGCACTTGTTGTACTTGCTGGAGTAGTCAGAGTATTTGTTGTGACTACCAGTCTAGTCAGAGCTTTTGTTGTCACTGCTGGTGTTGTAGGAGCTGTTGACAATTGTTGAGTAGTTGCAAGTGCAGTTGTCGGAGCAGGCGTTGTTGTTTGATGCACACAGCCAATCTCGTCTGATCCTTTCTCGCAATCCAAAACACCATCACAACGTTGTGAGGTGAGAATACACTCTGGACCCTCTGTGCAGCGCCACTGATTCTCTGAGCAACTTGGCTTTGTCGTTGGTGGATGAGGATGTGGAGTGGTACCTGCAGACAAAAAATACAGAACGATATATCACAATCACAATCAGCAAACAAGCCCATCGAACTGTACCCACGAAATCCTGCTTTTTCTATTAATAGAATACATTCAATACACTACTAAAAGACTATTCAACATGCAGTGACAAATGATATAATATGAAGGGCTTAGCCTACCAATGTTTGTTTTTTTTGCTCCTAATTACAAAGTAACGTTGTTACAAAATATGAAGCATTAGTTTTATTTTTTGGTTTAACAAAAAAAAAAAGCTGAATATTTGAAGCTAATATTAATTAATTGATCGGAATTTGATGTTAAGGAAACAAAAAACAGAAAAATTAAATTAAAATGAGAACATTGAAAAGAACACAACTCCTTTTAACCCGTTCAAGACTGTCTGGTTTTGGTTTAAGAAGCAATCTCCATTGATCCCAGCTCTAGTGTTTTGGGGACCAGTCAAGTGGGTGTTGCATAAAGAGTTGCTATTAAATGATGACACACGCAGTACCCCGGGGTACCGTTGTACCCCGGTATCCCGCGTGTAGCGCCATCTTGTGTCCACTCGAAGTACAACCGTATTGCGTTGTGCATGCAGTGCAGCGCGCGATTGTATGCACGCTATACCCACAGTACAGCCCTAAAAATTAAATAAATAATTTAAACAAAATGGCGGATTTTCGTCTGGTACCCCAGGGTACCGTTTATGTCATCAAATGAAACTTTGCATTCAAACACAAATCCATTTTTTATAAAAAGTAATTTGAAATGGAAAACGTGTACTTGTGAACATACCGCATGAGCTCTCATCTGACATGTCGCCACAGTCGTTGATGCCATCACACACCACGCTGTCGTTACCCCCGGCAACGCACATCCCATTATTACAGGTGAACTGGATGGATGAGCAGGTCACATTGGGTGATGGTGTGGGTTTTGGTGTTGCTGGATCAGGAAAGAAAATAGGGTAAAATCAAACAAAATCGTGATAAAAAGAACAAATTTAACAAAATTTGTCACTGCTTTTTAAAATAAAGTTTTAAAATAATAACCAGAAAGCTAAAAAGTTGGATTTCTTACACTTTTTGCATAACTTTGTTGACATTAAAGAACAACAACTAAATATACTAGTAGAAAGCTACGACTTTTGAGAACTCCCAAGTACCAAAGCCAGAAAAATGTAGTATTCTATCTTATATACATGTAATCAGCATTTTATTGCAACATGTCACAAAAGTTTAAGCAAAACTCACTGCACCCATGTTCATCACTGGTATCATCCAGGCTGCAGTCATAATCCCCGTCGCACACAAAGGATTCTGGGATACATGCTCCATCCTCGCACATGAACTCATCAGGCTCACATGTAGGTGGCGCTGTGAAAAATAGAATATATAATCATAAAAATCATTAATACTTAATATAAATAATTCTGTATTGAGAATGCACACACATCTGTCAGAACATGGATGACACACATCAACTTTACAACCTGATTAGCTCAGCCTTAGTGTTTGCTTCACTATTCCTTAGCTGGGGTGACAATTAACTGGCCCAACTATGAGGATATCATATCCGATTTGAATACCTTTGGGTGTTCATAATGCTTTATAAGGCAACAGCTAGCTTATGATTGATTAATTTCTGCAAGAACAGTTATACATATGATCAGATACAAATGTGAAAATATGTTACGTTACACAACATTGATGGACTATTTCCAAATAACAAGTACATGTATTTGAATTAATTATGCATATCAATTTTTCATAAAAACATTTGATTAATTTGAAACATCATAAAACAAAATTACCAGGGTAGTTCCTCTGAAAAGGAACACATATTGGAGTAATACATGATAACTACATAAACAAATACATGATAGAATGGATGAATTACCTTATGAGCACATTCAATAAATTAATTAATGAGGATAAATATTGTGAATTTACTTACCACAGTCGATCTCATCTGAAGAGTCAGTACAATCTGGGGATCCATCGCAGCGGAACGAGCCATCGATACACATACCACTGCTGGAGCACATGAATTCATCCTCAGCACACTCGTAGGCTGTTAGAATAAATTAGTAATCATAATTATTCAAAATTTACAACTATTGGGCAATTCCACGGTAATGGAAGGACATTCAGACGCAATTAAAAAAATTAAATCAAATAATTCCAGGATCCTGCTTTTGATTCATCATTGTAAATTACCTTTCAGAGACTCTTGGTGGGACACCTTTGATTTCCAATAAAAAAATTAAAAATTACATTACGTTTATTAGATATGGACACTAATGAGGCCGGTAACGGAAGGACGGCAAAACGGACATGGATTTCCAAGTTCTTTAGTTATGATCCAATCTCTGTGAAGTTAAGAGGACTATCATGTTATATTGGCTCATAGTCTATTCCCTAATGTTCAAAGAGTGTAACAACACTTATTTGAACAAAATATGTCTATTGGTATATTAATTACAAGAAGTTAATTGCTTCACTGTTCGGTAACGGAAGGACAGTAACGGAAGGACAGAGTTTTTGATTCATTAACAATATACTTTAGGGCTCTCAAAAGACTGAAATTGTCACCTGAACACACATTGTGATATTCAATCACCAAATTTGGTACCTTAAAACAGAAAAATACCAGAAAGGAAAGCAAAAAAGGAAGAAAATCTAGAAATAGGCACTGTGTAGTCCCATGTGTATAGGTTCATGTATGGTGTCTGTTTCTCCTATCAGGAGACGCCCAATATTTGTTTTGATCATGTAAACTGATAGATAACATTACGTGATCATGATTTATTAAAAAATAATCCAGAAAAAATTAACAAGATCAGAAATAATCCTCATTTGATTTTTCCACTTTTGGCTCATTTGGCGTGGAATTGCCCTATTGTTACGCTAATTTCATTACCAGGAAGATCATCATTATTTGTATAATATTGAACTATCTATACCCTTTAAGAGAACCAACAGTCTAAAATAATGTTCTAATTAATGAAAGGTAATCATTTTTGTAGTCCATTTTGTATTCCATTAACAAGTTTATAAAAATTAGTTTACAGAAAAATTATATAATTAGAAAACTCATGACCATACTTTTTATCAAGTATTCATGGGTCTGCAGAAGAAGACTAGTCTAAAATGTATGTGTGTTTATATAGAAATAAGGCACATGTATGCAAATAATTTGCGATTTCAGATCCAAAGGCCTTGTTGTGTTCTGTAAGTTTTGGTGATTATTTGCATTGTTTATGAATGACTTAACATTTTGCAAAGTGTGGGACCTATATTTAATATCAAACAATGTTACCAAAACATATAAGCCTTTATTGTTATGTGCGTGGTGGTGCCTAAATTATACTTACACACTCACTGCCTTTGTGCGATGTGATTTGCTGCATGAGCCATGAAATTTAGTGTATCAGGAATTTGAAAGAAGCAAAATAATTCTCCAATACACAGTGGCACAGTGTGGATTGGGGAGTCATGTAAATTATTGGGGAGGGGGGGGGGGGGGGGGCACTCTATGTACTACATTAAAAAAACCCCTTATGTTTGTTATTGTTCAATTTTGTCAAACGTTTGAGAGGGGAATGGGTGCATGCCCCCCTTCCTCCTTATCCTGCAAAATGAAGAATGAAGAATGAAGAATGAAGAATTAAAATGGTAATTGTTGTCCCTATAATAATTGGTTTCACCCATTCAGAACTGATGGATTTTGCAATAACATAACAATAGCATTCTCTGTATACGGCCCCAGCAATTTGAATAGTCCATGATTTTTCAGAGTGAATCAACCCATTCAGGATTGATTGATTTGTACTCTCCAGTTATTTCCAGGGCCAGTTTTGGGCCCCGTAACATAAAGATTCACAATTAATAGTACCATTGGTCAATTAATAAATCAATTGTATGATTAATTGATTGATCATGCAATAAATTGTAAATCTTTATATTACAGGGCACTAAACGAGTTTAAGAATTGTTTCAACTTACAGCAGTCGCTCTCATCAGAACCGTCTCCACAGTCGTCTAGGCCATCACACAGCCAGCCATAGGGCAAACAGTAGCCATTGTCGCACATGTACTCCAGGGGAGCACATGTCTCTGTTGATTTATTAAAACAAAAAAATCATTTCCATTATTAGACCAATTTGTTAACCCGTTCCAGGTCTCTGTTAGTTTTAGTAGACCAAAAAGAGATCTAAAGAATCTTTCTTGTTACTAGACTAGGTAGTTAAAAGTTAATTCAACATTTTGTCACCATTTATATAAAGACAAAGCACATCAAAAATACAATAGCAAAATGTGCAGGTAAATTCCATGCCATAATTGCAAAAAATGAAAAACTTGTATACACCTACAATGTACGTCATCTCGAAAAATTGAAATACATGTAGTTATATATACTCGCCTTGAGAAGTAAAATAAAGTGGAATGATTACAAAATAAAATTTAAACAACGATATAATACCTCTGGTTATATGATTAGATATGAATATTATGTACTCACGTTGACATGTATCTCCAACACACTCCAGATGTCCGGAATGGCAAGTGCTATACAGAACAGAAAATGACATTTATCATAAATCACATTCTTTTTTGAAAAATGTTACAGTCAGTGATGAATTTTGAAATTGATGGTGGTGTGCAACCGAAGACTGAGTTAATCTTAGATGCAGGGCCGCTAGGAGAACAGTGAAAAAACACTGAAGCTTGGATAAACAAAATGTATTATTGTTGTCATTTTATTATTTCCATTATTATAATAATTATTTAACTTATCAGCATCATTATTCATATCATCATCACAATTATCAAAACACTCAGCCTCATCAATGCACTGTCATTAAAGAAAATTTTTCTTTTAACGTAAGTAGGCAAACATTTTCTTTTAGTTCAGAGGTGAAAAATATAATTATTTTTTAACTAAAAGGACTCATTAGTATTGACAGTTAAAGGAAAGCCAAAGATTGGCATTTTTTCTTACTGTTACATATTGATATGTGCATAATTCTTGTCATTTCCGAATGATAGTAATAAACAATGTTTCTGTGACCTCTTTCATCTGATTCACTGACCACTGGAGGCTGCCATATTTTCCAACGCAACGGTACATATGAAACGTCATATGAGCATATACTTTAAAAAGTGGATTACGTAACCACTGTAGTTGAGTCTGCTATGTCAGTGGTTACATAGCCAGCTTTTGATAATATGCCTTTTCTGGATATGCATCTTATGGCTGACACAGAGTGTCATTTGGCATCTAGTATTAGATACACTCACCAGTTCTGGCAGTTGATAGAGACGATGGATCCTGCTGGATACACAATGCTCCCTGAATGGCATGGGCACTCAGTATCATCGATGCACTGCCCACCTTGATGAATATTCAAACAACAGACATATACAATGTATGTTTGAAACACTGATGTTTAGTGCATCCAATGTATGTTACCATAACAGCTACAATTCCAAATATTAGTGCTGATTTAGACAAAGTAGACGTTAATAATTTCCTTTGGAATTTCCCTATGGAATTTCCCTTAAAAAAAAGAAAGAGTATATATACAAATCACACGTTTTCAACCTTGAAAAAAAAGTCTTATTTTTTGTTATATAACGTGCAGTATGAAATGATAGTTTACAAGAAAAAAAGGACAAATCAATGAATCACTGCTCCTAAAAAAAAAGCAATATTGATAGACCATTTTTAGGGACATGCACACAGTCTTTGAACAACTACAGATGTTGAAAAATTATTAGTTCGGGAAGACTGAAATCTTCTTACTTTCTGACAGTGTTCCATTTGGGCAGTGGCACCCCTCGGCACACGTTCCAAAGCCAATCTGGTCCTGATGATATGACGCACAGGTATCCACAGCCGTGGAACCGCAGTTGGAGTATTCAAAGCCTGCGTCGCACTGCACAGCTAGAAAGAGGGATGAGAGGAAAAAAGAGAGGATAAGTTGATAAGTTGTATGATATTTTATACAGTTCTGGGGGGTGTTTCACAAAGATCCTAAGTTGATCTTAGCACTAAGATGGTCTTAAATATTATGGAAAGCCATTAGTGTCTTGAAACAGTTTTATAATTAGTTATGTTGAAATGCATAAAATGTTGATTCAAATCATATATATTTTCTAATTATCAAAGAGATTCATAATCTTCACATAAAATTCATGAAATCTCTTTGATAATTAGAAAATATATATGATTTGAATCAACATTTTATGCATTTCAACATAACTTTTATCAAACTGTTTCAAGACACTAATGGCTTTCCATAATATTTAAGACCATCTTAGTGCTAAGATCAACTTAGGATCTTTGTGAAACACCCCCCAGGTGTTGAATCCCAATGCTACACTACACACCCAGAGATAATTTTCTATAATATAATTGTGATGTATCTTAACCCGTTCAGGACTATTCCTGAAAATATTTGGGCTTAGGTCTATGGAGAATACATGTTGTAGTAAAACCAGTCCGTCCTGAACAGGTTAATGTATACCTTGTATTCCCCTGCTGTAAGAGAGGGGATACTTTAGGTAGATGTTTGTTCATGCTTTCTGTTTATGATTGAATAAAGTATACACAGACACAAAACATAAAGGTCTATGTTCGCAGACAGTGAATTTTATTTGGTGCCACCAGTTAGCAAGCACCAACAGCTGCATCATTAGGTGTTCAAAATTGAGATTTCCACTGTTTACTTGTCTACAGGCGGCATTCATAGTTTTAAAATATGATTTTAACCATGGTTTACACAAACCTCCTATGTGAATTCAAGTGTATGGATCTATGCACCCCGTGTGACCTCCACTTGATCTTGAAGTCAAACCATGAGCATTCCTTGGCATAGACATTTAGTTCTATGTTCTCATATGGTGAATTTTATTTGGTGCTGCTGGTTAATAGCATACAAGCACCATCAGCCATACCATTAGAAATCAGCAAATGCAAATTTCACTTTTTGACTTGTGTCTACAAGTGGCATTCCATAGTTTTAAACCGTGGTTTATATAAACCTCATTTGTGGATTCCAGCCATTCCATCATTAGAAATCAGCAAATGAAAAGTTCCCTTTTTACCTGTTTACAAGCGGCATTTCATAGTTTGAAAAATGGTTTACACAAACCTCTTTTAAATTTGAGAATTCCAGCTTATAGATCTATGTTAGTAATTCTTACCACACAACTCCTGTGATCTCCACATGATGTTGAAGTCAAACCTTGAGCACTCCATGGCGTAGGCTGCGATGGCGGTACACAGACACTCACAGTCACCTCCGAGATCACATCTGGAAAACAATGGTTATATGATATTGATTTGTTTGATGAATAAAATATCAATTCAGTTCGACAGATCCTTATAGTCGGAAATATAACTAACACTAACAATCTCTTGATTATTAAGGGTTTTTTTCTCCATAAAACGTAACAATTGAATTGTATAGAATATAAGTAATACTCTTGTGTACAATTTTAGCAAGGAACCACCTCTGTTTTATACAAAGTTACATTTTAATATTTTGAAGAAAAATAATAAACTCTAATTGTTTTGGCTATCAGCTCCAGCCTTCATCAACATTTGATCCATTCTGACATAAGGGCCCTATATCCCATTTGTAAATGTCCGATTATTGTAACTACTATGCCTAAAGCTTGGTGCTCCTTGGTGATTGGCTATTTACAATAATTAGACATTTAAAACGATTGGAAATTATTTATGAAACAGGGCTCTGAAAGATCAATTCCGATTACAAAGCAATCATTTCTGGCAGTAATTTGTCTGTGGTTGCCGGGATAACAGATTACTAAGTCTACTATTAACATATCACTTTAACATATCAAATATTATTTTGGTAGGACATAAATCTAGCGCTTAGCCACTTTGTTAATAAAAATACAATCAATATATTTGAAACTACACTTTGCTAATCAAAATATAATCAATATATTTGAAACTCTAATGTACTAATCAATTTATTGGTAACTAACCCGCAGGAATCGTAGATGCAGTTTGCCAGGTAGAGATCTGGTTCCACGACTGCGTGACAGGGTTCAAAGGTCCTGGACATGATGATGCTACACCGCCTCTGGGCCCACGCCTCACGATGACTGTTCACCTTCAGAGGGAGAGAGGGCAAAATGGGGAATAAAGTAAATTGTTTTGTTTCATCTTTTTTAAAACGTTGGTACGGTTTACCAGGTAGAGAGCTGGTTCTACAACTGAGTGACAGGGTTCAAAGGTCCTGGACATGATGATGTTACATTTCCTCAAGGCCCACTTTCCAGAGTTGGCAAATGAAAGAATAAAGTAAATTGTTTTGTTTCAAGTAGATGTACATGTTGCCTACAAAGTCGAGATTTGTCTTAGTATATTTAGCCAGGTACAGACTAGTTGGACTAGCCCTACTAGGCCAAGACCATACAGGGATGGACCGAGTCCTCCTTGTACAGATGGGCACCCATCTGCTGACTGTTCCAGCTGTTAGCAAAGTTATCACTGCTGTGTTCTACAGCTCAATTTAAGTTGTGAAATCATTTTTGTACTAGCCCTACTAGGCCAGGACTTACCCTACATGGGTGGACCAAGTCCTCCTTGTGCAATTCTGGGCACCCACTGCTGACCTTCCAGCTGTTGGCGAAGTTGTCACTGCTGTGTTCTACCGCTCCGTTTCTGGCTAAGAAGTCGTTCTCCTGATCACCATCAAAGTTCCCGCAGAGACCAGCCAGACGGCCCTGGAACTCAGGAGTGACAGAAACGTAGACTCTGGTACCTGTTTTATTATAAACGAAAGTGATGCAAAATAGTTATGTAAATAATAATAATAGGTAGAAAACTTCATACACTTTTTGATTTATTTATGATGCAAATAAAGCCCCGACTGGCGGATCTTAGATGGCTTACATAACTCACAATATGTACATACATGTAGGTGTATGTAGAAATACAAAACCTGCAAAACCCAAATAAACAATAATAATAATAATATCAAAAAATGTATCCCTTTGCTATTTTAAAGGTACTCAGTAAATTTGTGTTATATGCAAAAACAAAAATTAGTTAGTCATAAGACAATGGTGCTAACAATGCAAATTTAATAATTACATTGCAAACAAAATACAGGGATGTGAGAGGGGGGCAGAATCAGCCCCCCCCCCCCTGTCCCCTTGTGGTCCCCTTCTGGTCAATCTAGTGTTAAAACAGTAGAAAAGTTATTACAAAGTGTTGGCTACAGTATACCTACCTCCATCCCAAAGCAACTCCAGTCCAAAGTTAGCGATGATCACAAAGAAGAATCCAGACTTCTCGATACTCCAGGACGAGTAATACTTTGGCATCGAGATGGGAACGCCATTCACGGTAACGTCCCCGCCACGCACCAAGAATATCGTTGAGTCATCACCAAAGATGATCTCGATGGCTCTCGTACAAGTGACGCCGCTCGAGCCACATTGGACGTTTTCGACTTCGACGGAGAATGTTCCGTTTGAGTCGCTTGCGAGAGTGTAGCGACAGTCGCCAGTGAAAGTGTACTTCTTTCCGTCAAAGGTCGTATAGTGACCCTCTCCTACAGCTGAGCAGAGTCCTGAATTACAAGCGCAAATTTATTTGTTTAATGATTTAAACGTTTGTAAACATGTCCACAAAATAAGCTATTAACATAAAATATACACTGTAAAATAATTGTTTTTTAAATTGGGTATAGACATTTTAACCTAGAAGAAGATGTGACCATTTGTTTACTATAAGTTTACAAATTGTAAACTCTGTACAGCTCAACTATATGTTGATTATTTCTAGAACATAACAAATAAATTGTAAACTATGTACAGCTCGACTATAATTATTATGTTGATTATTTCTAGAAAATAACAAAATTAAACAAGAATACACATAAAAAACAAAAACATGCCATTCAAGTAATAACAGCCCATACATACATAAATAACTATGACAAACAACAAAGCAAACATACAAAAAGAATATCTTGATGTGAATCAACTGAAGTAAAAGAAAACCTAACACAGTACATACCTGGGCATTCATAATCAGTACAGTCCCATATAGAGCCATTGCAATAGCTGAAAGAAATAATCAAATAAGGGCTTATTTTAATTCTAAAAAAAGATATACCTTTCTTTGCGTAATTGAAAGGTTAGGTTAAACAAAATTTCCAGTTTCCTTAGATAATACATGCTGGACAATTAAAATGTTAAGCACTTTGACAGGTTCAGATTATAGCAAAGCTCAACACTGACACATTTCATTTCATTCATTTTCATTTCATTTCATTTTATTCAGTCCCACAAAAAGGGGAAAATTGATTTGGCAAGTTGCTACATGATAAATATACATGATAAAAACATTTAAATTTACAAAACAATAAATATCTGTACAAACATAAAATCTAAATACAAAACGAATACTACTAACAGTCAACCCCGAAAAAAAGAAGAAAAAATAATTCAATTACATGTATGATTGCACTGACACAAAGGAGTGAAGAGATTCAAAGTGGGAAGAAAGATAGAAGAAGAATATAGAATAATGATAGAAGAATACAAAATGATCAAGAAGAATAAAGATTTACGATAATAGTACTAAATAAAATAGTACAGTACATACATGTAGTAATGCAGTGTATCCCCCAATCATGGATGGTAAGAGAGGTTTGACACTTTAAAAAAGATTGACTGCTCTTAGATCATCTGAAGTCAATTTGTTCAAGACTCATCTCTCACCCCTCTCTACATGATGCTGCCATAAACCAATTCAATACTGTCTTTACCATTCATTACCGTTATGGATGACTATTTTGTTGTATCTCCCCAATCATGGTTGAAGGGTGGTAAGAGGGGTTCAACTCTTTCAACAGCTTGACTTCAAAACTCATCTCTCATCCCTCTCTAAACGGTGCCACCATACATCACTCATAAACTATCTTACCATTCGTTGCATGTATGGATGACTATTTGTTGTGTCCCCCCAATCATGGTTGAAGGATGGTAGTAGGGGCTCGAATCTCTCAACACCTCGACTGCTCTTCGATCGTAAGGAGTCAAACTGCTCAAAACTCATCTCCTATGCGGTGCTACCATGAACCACTTGGATACTGTCTTCATTCTCTACATTTATGGATGACTATTTGTCATAATCATATCCCCCTAATCATAGAAGAAAGATGGGTAGAGGGGCTCAAATCTTTCAACAGCTTGACTGCTCTTCGATCGTAAGGAGTCAGTCTGTTCAAAATTCATCTCTCATCCCTCTCTATACGGTGCCGCCACAAATCTTACCATTCATTGCATGTATGGATGACTATTGAATCCCCCATCTCTCTGTATACAGTGCTACCATGAAACACAATTGAATACTTCATTCTTACCATTCATTACATGTATCCATCCTGCAGACCTCTCCATGTTCGAATCTCTGGTTGCTATGGTAACACGGACACTGGTGAGGAAGAACACACAACTCCCCCTAACAAAGAAGACAAAACCAAGATGGATTTTCAATGGGCAATATTTAAAAGAGGACAAAAAGAAGAAGATTATTTTATTAAGGTGAACATTTTCACAGATTTTAAGCTATTTTTGAGAAGTGCTAATTCTACAATGTGCATAAAATATTAACATGTTTTTATATGTATATCGGAATGAGTTGAAATCAGGCAAAAAAGAAATTTTGAGAGTTACATAATGGGTTGAATATGAATGTGCCCAAAACAAGTTCACATCTTCTGTAGATAGCTGTGACGGAGGCAAACAAAACTATGTGGTTTTTTAATTATAAAGTCTTCTGGAAAATTTGAACTGCCTTCAGTGTTATCTTCAGGATTGAAGGAAACTTATTATGAAACAGATCATCATCATCATCAACACCATCATCATCATCATCATCATCATCATCATCCTACATGAAGGAGTAATTGTTTTTGAAAGTTTATGTAACTCAAATCTAGGTAGTATCCCTTGGGACACATGCATCCAGGCCCAGGGATTGACTCTGCAACTGATTTCGTGAGAGATACTCTCGCAGGTCAAAGGCTACATTTGAGTTGTTATTGACATCACTATTATCATCATCATCATCGCTATCATCACCATTATCATCATCATCACCATCTGCATCACCATCACCATCATCATCATCACAATCATCATCACCATCTGCATCACTATCATCATCATCATCACAACCATAAATGTAAGATTAATTGATTTTGCAAGTTTATGTAACTTCCATCTAGGAATATCCTTCGGGACACATGCATCCAGGCCCAGGACTGACTCCGTAACTGATCTCATGACAGATGCATTCGCAGGTCAAAGGCTACATTTTAGTTATTATTGACATCATCACAATTATTATCACAATCATCATCATCACCATCATCATCACAATCATCATCATCATCATCATCATCACCATCATCATCACAATCATCATCATCATCATCATCATCATCATCATCATCATCATCATCATCATCATCATCACCATCATCATCATCACCATCATCATCACAATCATCATCATCATCATCACCATCATCATCACAATCATCATCATCATCATCATCATCATCATCATCATCATCATCATCATCATCATCACCATCATCATCATCATCATCATCATCATCATCATCATCATCATCATCATCATCATCATCATCATCATCATCATCATCATCATCATCACCTCCACAGGAATAATTCCTTTATCAAGTTTGTATAACTTACATCCATATAATATCCTTCGGGACACATGCATCCAGGCCCAGGGCTGACTCCGCAATTGATCTCATGAGAGATGCTCTCGCAGGTCAAAGGGCATCCGGGAGCCAGCTCGTCGTAAAGTTGGTTCTGTGGACACATGTCGGTTACGTTGCACGGCTCTCCCTCGCACTGGAACGTTCCATTCAAACAGTAACTGGAAGAGCAAAAGAAAGTGGAATATATTTAACATTTCATTTCTGAAATAAGTAGGTGACAAGATTAACAATAAAATGATCAAATATCTGGTTCTGTGGACACATGTCGGTTACGTTGCACGGCTCTCCCTCGCACTGGAACGTTCCATTCAAACAGTAACTGGAAGAGCAAAAGAAAGTGGAATATATTTAACATTTCATTTCTGAAATAAGTAGTTGACAAGATTAACAATCAAATTATCAAATATCTGGTTCTGTGGATAAATGTCTGTTACATTGCACGGCTCTCCCTCGCACTGGAATGTTCCATTTAAACAGTAACTGGAATAACAAAGGAGAGTTGAATGAAATATAATAGTACATGTACTTTTCCAAGTCTTATATTTACATGTTTATACATACAAAGAACTGCAATCATCATTTTCATGAGGCGTTGGAACTATAAATATGGTAAAAACTATAATCTACGAGAGACATAATTCAATACCATTGATAGAGAATATGTTATTTAAACTCAAAGATCTATTGCTTACCAGCCCTGACACAATAAGTGATAAGTCATCTCCTTGTAGTAACATGGACAGTCAAACAGAAGAATACAGTTCATTTCATCTAAAAAGAACTTCTTGGTACTGAGTAATACTGTGAAAGTTTTGCTAAACTCAACTGCTTCCCAGTCCTGACACATCTGTACAATAAGGTAGATGAGACACAAACTGGTAGTAGCAAGTACAGTTCAACAGAAGGTTATGTTCCATTTCATTTTTCAAAAACTTCTTGGTAATGAATTATTCTGTTATTATTGTAAAAGAACCCAGTGAACAAGACATATCCTGGAATTAGCAAGGATAGTTCAACAGAAGGATACAGTTCATTTCATCTTTAAAAGAAACAACACATCGATTTTAAATAATAAATAACGATGTTAAAGTCAATCTCTTACCAGTCCTGACACATCTGTTCAATAAGCGACCCCGGTGGATAAGTCATCTCCTGGTAATAGCAGGGACAATTTATCGGCAGGATGCAGTTCCCCTCATCGTCCAGCACCGTGTAGTCCGGACAGTTACACCCTTCTACACACTCTTCGGCCTCCTCGCAGCCCCCTAGGGACAAGTCACGACACGTCTGACCACAGGTTGGCCCACACTGCTGGTAGACCTGCCCACCATCACACTGAACACCTTGAAATTTAGAGAGGAAAACAAATTACATTAATCCAACTCTTTCTTTCCTTTATTGGTGCTTAGCAGTTGTCCGGACAGTTGCAACCTTCCACGCACTCCTCGGCATCCTCGCATCCGCCCGGGGACAAGTCACGACATGTCTGACCACAGGTCGACCCAGACTGCTAGTAGACCTGACCTCTGTCATACTGAACACATGCGAAAATATGAAGGGAACAGATATTGCATAAGAGATTGATCGATTGGTTGATGTATTTATCAATTGAAGAAATTAGTACAAGATTAACATAAAAACAAAAATAGAAATATCAGGACAAGGGACAAAATGATGCAGTTCAAAACAGTAAGTCTTGGAAGACCTTTTCATCCTCAAAATTCTTTTATGAGAACTTTCCCTCTTGCGAACTTCCTTTAGAAAAGTACTACAAATTGCCACCATTCATTCAATTGTACGTAGTTAACCCACTCCTCAGAAATATTCTAAGTTCAACTTAACTCTAAGTTGGACCTAACTATTATGGAAAGCTATTTGTAGCCTTGGAATACAATATATTCCATCAGACTTTTCATAACTTTTACATCAAGAAAATGAAATCTCCTTGAAAATAGAAAATATTATTATGATTTGAATCAACATTTTGTGTCTTCTAAAAGAACTTTTCAACAATTTTTCAAAGAAAACTAACGGCTTTCCATAATTTTTAAGTCCGACTTAGAGTTAAGTTCAACTTAGGATCTTTGTGAAACACCCCCCCTCCCCCCCCCCCCCCCCCCCCCCAAGTGCAGCATGTATTAACTCTAAAGGAATTGCACTATCTTGTAGGCAAGGGGTTAACTTACTGCAATATTCAGCGATTGCCCGATTTTCCCTCCACTCAATATGCACGCCCTCATTTGCACAGTCTATGGCATATCCCGCTATGGCTTCGCACAGGCACTCCTGCGTGTGGGAAGCGTCGCATCCGCACACGTCGTAGAGGCACATGTCATAGTACATATCCGGGCTGACGCTGCCGTGGCACGCTCGGAAGACCTCCCCATTCATGATGCCGCATTTCTCCGCCGCAAAGCTCTCCATGCGCGAGTTGAGGCTGCACGGCGAAAGCGGGAGAGAGGTTTCGGTCTCTTGGCAGTCTGGGTCAACTGCAAATTTGTTGGCGAACGCAACGATGCTCGTCTCTATGTCTCCTGCCGGGGTCATGAAGTCATTGTTCTGGTTCGAGTCGTACGTTCCGCATAGACCGCGCACCTGATGGTTAAACGGAGATAGGAATTCTTCAAAAAAGTCTAAAATATATTGCACACGAGTTAAACCTTTGTTTATTACGTTCAGAACATAAAGTATCTTTAATTTTTTCTTAGTTTTTTTTTTGAGATTGAAAGTTTCTGCAAAAGTGATCTTTGACATATTTAATACAGAATGTTCATATTCATACAATTTTGTCATGAACAAAAATTTGATTAAAAAAAAAAAAAATTACATTGTTATTACCAGAACATTTAACCCTTGAAAATAAAATTCAACATTCAAAATAATTCAACCGTATATTTACTTCTATGAACGAAAGAATTAGAACATTCAAGTGAATGATCCTTGCCTAGGAAAGAGAGCATCAAATCTAAATTTAACCTGTGTCCTGTTCCCTGATAGATTCTGCAAGTCCCATAGAGTTTGTATGGACCCCTACGAAAAACAGCTGTGTTGACTAAGGTGTTCCACCCATTTGTGAAAATAAATAAATAAACAAAAAATACAGGACCCACCAGGTTCCCATTGGCTAAGGGTTACATCCCACCTACCCTGTGCATGTATTCCGGGTAGAGCGTCACATACAGCCTGTCGTTACCATCCCACTTCACTCGGAAGCCACGGCCCTCTACAAACACAAACTTAGAGGACGCTCTTCGTACAACGACCTCTCCGTTGCTGTATGGTAGAAGGACCTCCTGACCGTCCACAAATACGAGTCGGTTCTGTTTGAGATCGATTGGGTTGGTTCCGTTTATGATGACGGTGGCTGATTTTGTGCAGGTGACTTTGCGCGATGAGCGCATGTTGCATTCAGTGTTCTCGGCCAGCACAGTGAGGTACTGTTCTACGAAATCCTGTAATAAAGCAACATATAAAAAGTGAACCAAAAATAATTTTCTATTTTGATATATACTCTGAAGCAATATCAATTCCTTAACATCTCTACATACATAGGGGAAGCAAATTTGACAGTAATCTGTCATCCGCTTCCTCAGAGAGAGGGACAAACCTAAAACTAATGACTTCAGCCAGTTCATGGCAGAGGCATACAAATGTAGTACTTTTTGTTTAATATATTGAAATTCTTTTATAGTAACTCAAGTCAAAGGATCCAGTTACTTTATGTACAAATTATGCCAATTACAACTTACATTAAATCACAAATAAAAACTATGTGACAAAATATTACACCACAAGGGATCTAGTAAAATTGTCCAAATCCACAAAACTTGCTTAGATCTCTAGTGGTTATCTCATACCTTGTTGTATTTGTATTACCAAAAGAATCATGAAACAGTTTTCGGTTTTTCAAATTCTTTCATTAAGTGTTCAGATTTGTAATTATCCTCAGGAAAGTTATAACTGAGTACAAAGTCAGTGCAATGAATTAGCGAATCGTCACTTTGTATTTTTGCTCATTACTCGGCCATAGTATATCAATTTAACTTGAAATATTCACACATTACTCAGTGGACATATCAGATCACATATCAGATGTCAACAAAGTTACTAGATCACTTTATTAAAAAAAGGAAAGTAACGTACCTCAACAAGGACATAGCGACACCCTCCCTGGAAGTTGTACTGCCTCTTGTCGAAGGTGAGGTAATGGGGGTCACCCACCGACTGACAGGTTGCCTGACATGCCGACTGTTCACACTCCCACAGACCTCCGAGGCAAGTACTGTACAATTAAATAAAACATTAAAATATACGATTCCTATGGAACATGTACATAAACAGGTTTATTTTCAAGGAATCTGAAATAAGGTGTGGTAATGGAGGTTTTCCACGGATGCAGTTTGCTGGACTTGCCGAATAATCACACTTCCACAAACCACCAAGGCAAGGAGAAAATAAAAATTTGATAGGTTAGGGAAGCTATAGGTATAAAAGGATACTTGTACAAAATAAATTAATTCATTTGGGTAATAATTACATATTCTCTTTTATTCTTAAAACTTTACTTAAAGGTGCACCTGTAAAGTGTCAGATATTGCCCAAAAATTACATTTGAGAATTCAATCCTATACCAAAATCATTGTAAGATATGTCCGAATGATGTGTGAAAGTTTTATTGAAAAAGAACATTGCTTTCCTGGTTAAAAAAGTGAAAAATTTGCATCAGCTTTTACATTGAATTACTGTATAACTTGTATGAGGTTTATGACCATTCATTAACGCTCTTGAGCTGAATGATTATCAATGATAGATATCGTCATACTAAAGGGGCATTTAAACAAATCTAACCCTATTTTACTCTTCTCTTACCATAAGCTCCAATTAATTTTCGTGGAGTTAGACACTTTACTGGTTTTACTTTAAAGGGTACCACCACCCAAAACTAATATTCTTATATAAAAAAGGTAGCATTTTAGTAGTCCATTCCACCAAAAAGCTCAGAAAATATGTTTCCAGAAAAAAAAAAAAAATTGGAAAAAAGCATCACAATACTACAACATGCATTCATGGGTCTGCTTACGAAGACTACCTTTTGTCTAGGGTGAATGCATCGTCTGTGATTCTATTGTCTCCAAACATACGCATGAATAGAATTGGCGCACTGGCAACGGTATGCAAACAATTATATTCATCTAGAAATTAGTTCCTCTACTACTCTATTTAATGCTTCCTCTGTAGTCAACAAACATTACATACCACTTATTACACTTGGAGTTGACGGTAGCCCCTGGTGGGTACTTCTCCCTGTTGTGAGTGCAAGGGCACAGGTCTGCCTGGATGCACCTTCCATCCTCCAGGACAGTTCCCTTTGGACACTGGCACCCGGACACACATTCTGCAGGACAGTGCTTGGACAGTTCGTCCTGGTCTTGGGCTTCGCATGTAGCTGGACACATGGTGCTACAGTCACTGTACGTCATCAGGTCTGGACACTGCTTGGCTGTACAGAAGAAAACATAATATTTGTGAAGTAAATTCAAATATATCTGGACTTATCACTGAGAGAGCCAAAGACACCATCTGCAGGATTCTTCTTGGACAGTTGATCCTGTTGGTGTGCTTCGCATGTTGCTGGACACATGGTGCTGCAGTCGATATACATGTACTTCATCAGGTCTGGACACTGCTTGGCTGTATAGAAGAAAACATAATATTTGTTAACTTAATTTAAATATCTTTGGACTTATCACTGAGAGAGCCAGAGACACCATCTGCAGGATTGTTCTTGGACAGTAGTTCATCCTGGTCATGTGCTTCGCATGTTGTTGGGACACATGGTGCTGCAGTCACTATATGCCATCAGATATGGACAGTTCTTGGCTGTAATGAAGAAAACATAATATTTGTTAACTTAATTCCGATATCTCTGGACTTATCACTGAGAGAGCCAGAGACACAATCTGCAGGATTCTTCAATCTGCAGGGCCTCCTTCATTAATTAATGTCAGATAACTATGGTTCCAGTCTATGTGAAGTAATCATGTGTTCTACAAAGATTAGTCTTTCAGGCAACTAAGTTCCACCTACGGCACAGGTCGTCTATTCAATACTAGTACAACGCTTCTTGTGGCATATTACCTGGATTATGCACCTAGCATCAAACAGACGGCATCCTTCATTGGATGATTACCATGGATCTTTTGTGTATCTATGTTTATGGTATGTTTATGGTATGTTTATAGTAATCTATTCAACTTGTTCCACAAAGATAAATCCTAGAAGTCATACAAACTATTTAACTTCTACTTACGACACAGGTCTTCTGCCCTCCATTCCAGTACAACACTCCGTGTGGCACATTCCCTAGGGTACGCATCCAGCGACATACAGAGGGCCTCCTTCAATCATTAATGTCTGGTAACTATGGATCCTGTCTAGCTGAAGTAATCTATCCTATTTGTTCTACAAAGACTAGTCATACAAACTATTTAACTTCTACTTACGACACAGGTCTTCTGCCCTCCATTCCAGTACAACACTCCGTGTGGCACATTCCCTGGAGTACGCATCCAGCGACATACAGAGGGCCTCCTTCATCAGCTCGTCTGATTCCCCATATTTACACAGGTCATACATGCAGCTATCAACAAAAGGACTGGGATCAACCTGGAAGATTGTGATGAGAATATAAACAAAATGATCATAAGTTGAGAGTTAGACTTGGCACAGATCTGGAACTTATCAGCCTGGTCCAGAAAGTTGTACATGCAGATCTGGAACTCAACATAAAAAAGGCCTCAGCTCGTCTGGTTCCCCATATTTACACAGATCATAAATGCAGCTATCGACAAATGGACTGGGATCAACCTGGAGCATAGGGGTAAAAATAAAACAGAATGGTTCATCAGTGGAGAGTTATAGACTTTGCCACGATCTGGAACTCATCAAACTGCATCAAGATGTGGCAAAGAATTGAAACACATCAGTCTGGTCCAGAATTTGACAAATTTGTTGGAATCAGCCTGTTTCAAGACGGGCTTGGCACAAGGTTCTAGCCTTCATATAGTGGGAATCAAATGGTCGGTGATTGCAATAGTAAAAAGAAGTTTGAATTCTGTGTTTGAAAAATGTGCAAAGCAAGGGTGAAATGCTAGTAAAGAACATGAGAATATCAAATTTGAACTCGCTAATGCCTACACCCTAGCTTGTTCATACTTTCATATCATGTCTCAATGGTTATACTGTACTTTGATACTGCAAGGGTTATGTCACTTACATCATCATGACAGAGCTGGAACTCATCAGCCTGGTCCAGGACTTGGCACAGGGTCCTGGCCTGCTCGTAGCGTGAGGAGTGGATGTCACATGGACTGGTGTTCACAATGGCATCACAAATCTGATGATCAATGTAAAGAAAGGTAAAAAAACAAAAAACGTTAAACAAGAACCATTACATGACACTACTAATAATGAAAAAACATAGACTTGTTAGCTGGCATATCAACTTTTAAAGCATACTGTAAACGTGGTAATGTTGGCGGTGCATTAATTTTCGCAGATTTCGCGCTGATATCGGCATCCGCGAATATCCGCGAATATAAATGCGTGTGAACACTTGCTCGGCCGCGAAATTAAATAAACGCGAATGTGTTTCTGTGGCGCTCAGCGCGAAATATTAATCGCGCAAAAATAACAACGGTTAAAGTATATCCTTTTGACACAGGTTATTCATGGTGATGCAAAAGCTTGCCCAAGGTTAACCTTGAATTACATCACCTATGTATGCTATTCAGTTTAAAAGTATATCATTGATTTTCCGCAAAAGGACTTAAATATTTTGGATGCAACAGCAGAATGAGCCAAAAAAGTTACCCCAACATTTAATTCTACGAAATAGAAATGTACATTTTTTCCAGAAACCACAACAAACAGATTTCTAGCCCTAACTAAACCCAAATGCTAACCCTAGTCCTAAACTTAAAGGGATAGTTGAGTTTTGGTAGAGAGGGCGCTAGACTACTTATTTTTTTTGTGAGGTAATGAAAAACTGAGTGTAAAATTTGAAAGAGCATAATATTTAAATAATAAAATCATCTTTGTTTGATCAAAATCGGTTCAGAGACGGCTGAAATATCCATAAATATAACAATTTGTAATAAACCTGGGGCCCCAGGTTTATTACAGAATTTTGAACCAGCCGATAAAAATTCAAAAAAATGCTTCCTCTTTTCAAAAAGTTACAAAATAGGTATTTAAATAGTTGTTGGTTATTTCTCTATCTAATCACTATTTCAACAGAGCATCACATGCACAATATTTTATTCAAAATGGTTGAAACCGATGAGTGTTTAGAGAGCGCCCTCTTACGTTGTAACGGCCCTTTTTGAATGATAACATGATTTTTACTACGTCATTTGTAATTTTGTGTTCCTTTCTAGTTATAAATATTAGTTTGTAATGTAATGATGCAGGTTTTGGTTACTAAAATTCAGTTTCACCAAAACTGTACTCTCCTTACCAGAACTCAACTATCCCTTTAACTCATACCAAACTGTTACAAAAATGATAATGTGACAATAATCCCTGAGAACATCAGAGCAAATCATTGGGTGAAAGTGAGAAGGGCAATCAGTTGATTCTTTGCTGAATTGAGTTATGCATTGATATTTCTCGATGTGATGCTAAATTTTCAGACAATAATTATTTCTACATTGGGAAATATTTATCAAAAATTAAAGAGAGCTCCGAACTTTAAACACACTGAGGGCCCTTCTCTTTCAGGAATCTAGTAACTTTGTTGGCAAGTGCAAAAGGTGATGAGTGATTAATAAAATATGTATTGGTGTGCTCTGATATGTCCACAAAGTAATGTGTTAAAATTCCACGTTAATTGGATGTTTTTTTGTGCTTTTATTTTTGTTAATATGAATATGACAAGGCATGAGAGAACCACTAGAGACTAGAGTTCTAAGTAAGTTTTGAGTATTTGGACAATGTTACTAAATCCCTTTCTGGCAAAATGTAGAAGGAACCTTCTTACCTCGCCCGGATAGGGCACTTCCCAAGAGGTAGCCATCTGGGCTGGGTATGAAGCCTGCTCACCTGTCCTCATCAACCAATCATCTGAAAAGGATTTTTGTTGATAACAAGCATAATTATTCTTTCATGTGGGACTGAAAGCATGAAAAATCAATTTCACAGGCCTTTATTCATACATGTATATACTGTCAGGATAGTCATGGTACAAGCCGCACAGACAAATATAGTAGACTCTTTTGGTTCTAACTACACCTACAAATGTAGATGTTGCTTGTAAGTATCGGCTTCCATGGTAGTGTAGATAATACGTTCGGTTTGCAGTTGCACCATGTAAGAAGGGAAGATTGCAGAGAGTCCTGAGAAGGACTGTTGGTATTCTTTGTAGGATAGTCCTAAAAAGGACTGCGGTAGTCCTATCCAGGTAGACTATCCTTGAAAGAATACCAACAGTCCTTCTCAGGACTCTCAAATCCTCCCTTCTAATACATGGTGCAACCACAAACTGAATGTATTACCTACACATGTACTCTATTGAGTTGTAGACTGTAATATAATACAGTATCAATAATCAAGGACACCACAGATGTCTTCCAAATGGGACTGATGGAAAACATCGATAGAAAATTAATTCAACATGTCTGCTCACTGTCTGGATAGTCGCTCAGAGCCGCTCAGACCGACGGTTGACTCTTTCAGTCCTGCTAGGACTGTCAAGAACACCCAGAACTGATGATGCTATGATGCTTTCACCCATTGCCTACTGAAACCTACATGTATAGTGGGCCCTGTTTTAACTCTATAGGAATTGCGACACAGTGGGCCCTGTTTTAACTCTATGGGAATTGCGACACAGTGGGCCCTGTTTTAACTCTATAGGAATTGCGACACATAGTGGGCCCTGTTTTAACTCTATAGGAATTGCGACACAGTGGGCCCTGTTTTAACTCTATGGGAATTGCAAAACCCGTGGGCCCTGTTTCAACTCTATGGGAATTGCGACACAGTGGGCCCTGTTTTAACTCTATAGGAATTGCGACACATAGTGGGCCCTGTTTTAACTCTATGCGAATTGCAAAACCCAGTGGGCCCTGTTTTAACTCTATAGGAATTGCGACACATAGTGGGCCCTGTTTTAACTCTATAGGAATTGCGACACAGTGGGCCCTGTTTTAACTCTATGGGAATTGCAAAACCCAGTGGGCCCTGTTTTAACTCTATAGGAATTGCGACACAGTGGGCCCTGTTTTAACTCTATATGGGAATTGCAAAACTGAGTGGGACCTGTTTTAACTCTATATGGGAATTGCAAAACCGAGTGGGCCCTGTTTTAACTCTATGGGAATTGCAAAACCCAGTGGGCCCTGTTTTAACTCTATGGGAATTGCAATCCATAGTGGGCCCTGTTTTAACTCTATGGGAATTGCAAAACCGAGTGGGCCCTGTTTTAACTCTATGGGAATTGCAAAACCGAGTGGGCCCTGTTTTAACTCTATGGGAATTGCAAAACCCAGTGGGCCCTGTTTTAAGTCTATAGGAATTGCGACACATAGTGGGCCCTGTTTTAACTCTATAGGAATTGCGACACATAGTGGGCCCTGTTTTAACTCTATAGGAATTGCGACACAGTGGGCCCTGTTTTAACTCTATGGGAATTGCAAAACCCAGTGGGCCCTGTTTTAACTCTATAGGAATTGCGACACAGTGGGCCCTGTTTTAACTCTATATAGGAATTGCAAAACCGAGTGGGCCCTGTTTTAACTCTATGGGAATTGCAAAACCGAGTGGGCCCTGTTTTAACTCTATGGGAATTGCAAAACCCAGTGGGACCTGTTTTAACTCTATAGGAATTGCAACCCATAGTGGGCCCTGTTTTAACTCTATGGGAATTGCAAAACCGAGTGGGCCCTGTTTTAACTCTATGGGAATTGCAAAACCGAGTGGGCCCTGTTTTAACTCTATGGGAATTGCAAAACCTAGTGGGCCCTGTTTTAACTCTATGGGAATTGCAAAACTGAGTGGGCCCTGTTTCAACTCTATGGGAATTGCAAGACCTATTAGTGACCAAAACACAGATTCTTCCAAGTAGACTGAAAAACATGGAAAATATTACTTACTGTCGGGATAGTCATCATACAAGCCGCACAGACCAATGGTTGACTCTTTTAGTTCAGCAAGGACTGTCACATAGACTGTCATATTACTATCCCAGCGAGCTAGAACACCAAGGCTGCTCTCAAGGAATGTAAATTCACCAGCTTTCTTGATAGAAATGCCTGAAAATCAAATCATATAAACTGTACATGATATCAATGAAAGGTTGACCCTCAAATCTAAAGTTTTTAAACTGTTATATACAAAATATGAAAGTCAATGATGTTGATTCCTTTACAGTACAATACATCTGCTTCAGAAACAGAGACCATTTTATTACTAGACCATTTTATTACTATCTCATCAAGCCTCAAGTCCCTGAAATGGCTGAAAGACAAATAATTTACAGTAGATAATATCAATGAAAAGTAAACCAACAAAATTCAATGTTTTATACCATTCTTTAAAATACCAAAGCCAACATTGATTCCTTTTTAATCTGGTAAAGGAACATAAACCATTTTATTTCTACCCTAGCAAGTCAAAATACCCAGACTGCTCTCTCAGAACTTAAAGTCACCAGCTTCCTTCATGGAAATTAATGCCTGAACATTTACATAAATTAAAACAAGAGTTTTTGGTCCAATTTTCTTCCAAAGAAATAACAAGATTTTAAAATAAAGAGAAGAGAACAAGTAACATAACACTGTAACAGTAAGTAATGGCTTTCCTTAATCATTAATTAAGTCCAGTTTAAATTTTAGCTCAACTTGAAATCTAAGTAAAACATCCTCCCCCCCCCCCAGTACAATAATACTCACCGTTCTCCATGAAGGGAAAGGAGACCATTGGGCTGTTGTTGATGACTACTGTGCCCAACTCAACTGTCACCACATCAAGGCCAAGGATAAACTCAAGACTCTGAAAGAAACAATGTTATTATAATCAGCTTTAATAGAATGATAAACAGAGAAAATAGTATACAATCATAACAATTATTCATAATAATTCATATTCATACAACTCACAATTACAAATCGGCCCAGATTTGAAACCTATTACAGGCTGCGTCTCTCGGATTTGGATGATAAAGTGTGGTTCCAGACATAAATAATGCAAAATTTATTGCCTGTGTATGTAAAAAAACAAATCAACTATTACATACCTTGTAACAAGTTTCTAGGAGATCACAGTCCTTGTTCCTGATGGTGATCTGCCAAGTCCCATCCAGCGAGGCTGCCAGGGTGTAGGAACAGGTCCCAGGAAAGCTGTAGGACATCCCGTCAAAGGTCAGGAAGTGATCACCACTCCAGGACACGCAGGTTGCTGACGTCCGGAGAGCCAGGGTATTGTTGGCAGCAACAGTCGGCACAGGTGTTGTCTTGACTACCTCAAACGATTCGGTGGTCGTGTAGACAGCCGCAATCGTGGCAGGTAACTTCGTAGGGATCACATCGGTGAACAGGGTCGCTGGGGTGGTCTTGATGGGATTAGGGTCGACTGGAAATTGAAAGAAGCTTGCAATTTTGGGAGGGGATGATGGTGGTGCTTTGGTTATAGATTTTGTTGGTTTGGAGGTAACTTTGTGAGTAGGCATCACTGGGACATTGGTTGAAGGTGATTCTGTTGGTTTTTGAGCGACGACTTTGGTTCGACTTGGAACAGATGCTGGAACAGATGCTGGCCCAGATGGGGTTGTCCAATAGTTACCCACATTAAATGGTTCCCAAGGAGCGATCAAGGAATCTGGTGTAGTAATTTCTACCTTTGAAATTACTCTCGTTTCTATTGACTTTGACTTTTCTTTGGAAGCCGATTTTTCCTTTGACTTTGACTTTTCTTTAGAAGCTGATTTTTCCTTTGACTTTGACTTTTCTTTTGAAGCAGATTTTTCCTTTGACTCTTTAGAAGCAGATTTTTCCTTCGACTTTGACTTTTCATTTGAAGCAGATTTTTCCTTTGATGCTGACTTTTCTTTTGAAGCAGATTTTTCCTTTGACTCTTTAGAGGCAGACTTTTCTTTTGAACCAGACTTCTCCTTCGACGCTGACTTTTCCTTTGACGTTGACTTTTCCTTTGACGCAGACTTTTCCTTTGAAGCAGATTTTTCCTTTGACTCTTTAGAGGCAGACTTTTCTTTTGAACCAGACTTCTCCTTCGACGCTGACTTTTCCTTCGACGCCGACTTTTCCTTTGAAGCAGATTTTTCCTTTGACTCTTTAGAGGCAGACTTTTCTTTTGAACCAGACTTCTCCTTCGACGCTGACTTTTCTTTCGATGCTGACTTTTCTTTTGAAGCAGATTTTTCCTTTGACTCTTTAGACGCAGACTTTTCTTTCGAAGCAGACTTCTCCTTCGACGCTGACTTTTCCTTCGACGCAGACTTTTCCTTCGACGCTGACTTTTCCTTTGACGCCGACTTTTCCTTTGAAGCTGACTTTTCTTTTGAAGCAGATTTTTCCTTCGACTTGGATTTCTTCCCACGCTTCTCAATAGTGATCCAATCATCCATCTTTAACTCCTCGGAATCTTCTTCACTGGATTTTTGCCTTCTTCGTCGCGAGTCCTGTGAGCTGTTCCACTCATCTGATTCAGAAGATTCTTCAGACCTAGATCCATCTGATTCCATTCCAGATTCTTTTGAACCTGACCACGATGGCCTAGGTTCTTTGGTAACCTTCTTTCCATGCTTTCCAAAAGCAAGCCCACTATAAAACCATGGTTCAGATGCGCTTGACTCAAAGTCCGTCGAGTCAGAATCTCTCGACCACGATTCATCTAACCATCCTAACTCTCCTGATTCAGATTCCATAGATGATGATGCTCCAGACTCTTTTGCCTCTGAATCTTTTGATGACCAAGACCATGTTCCACGCTTGTCAACAGCAATCCTTCTTTCATGCCTCGAGCCTGATTCACTGGACTTCGACTTCCTCGAATCGTAAGCCCTCAACACAGACTCTCTTGACCCTTTGGACAATTTAGAGTCCTTTGACTGCAGTATCATAGATTCTTGTCCAGATTTCTGTCCAGATACTGCTGACCCAGACTCCATTTGCCTCATCTCTTTAGAGAATTTCTTTCCCCACTTTTCAATAGCGATCCTTCTATCCATCGTAGAGGCTGAACCATCGGAATCAGATTCTTCTGAATTAGATTTCTTTGATCGAGATCCTTTGGACCTTTTGGGTCCTCTTGACCTCAATTCCATGGAGGACCTCCTTTCGTGCTGTTCCTCATCAATCTCAAAACCTGAAACACAAGTAAAAATACACAAGTTTCATTACTAATTCAGTTTTTTAGGTCTCATAGACATATTGCACTGTTTACCCATTCATTACCTGAACCTGTGTATCACATATTGACTCTTAAAATAAGTTTTTATCTTTTGCATCAACATAATAATGAATATTGCACAATTAATCACACAATATCTGCATACCTGCTAACATTTGATAATGAAAAATCTCTCTTGTGCTATCTTAGCCTTATTTGTTTACATATGACCACACTGAATGAGCAATACTTCAATGATAAAGATCACAAATATTTTGGCTTAATGAGCTTTTTTCATATTTTAATTTTTTCTCCGACATAAAAATCGTACTGTTCTGATTTTTCACCCATTTATAAGGAAAAAATCTGGCAAAATCGGACTGGTTGGCAGGTACTGTATGTATCTGCTCCTGTAACAATTGCTTGGGGGTTTATTGCTATGATATTTGGTATTGGTGTCTGTTTGATGAAAGTGAAAGTTGGAGTTAGGTTTATGCTTATGGTAAGGGTTATACTTACTTATAGGGTTAGGGTTAGTGTTTGGGTTAGGGTTAGATATCTTTTGGCTTTAATATTGGCTTACTTGATAACTTATAGCAGAGATATTGTTGCGATAATGTCATGGAACTGCCATATTATGGATGTTCAGATATTCAGGCTGATAAACATATTATATAGCACTCATAATCCACAAATCTCTCCTGGGTGTTGAATAGCCTTTTAAAATAAATATTATGTTTACTATCAGACAACATTCTGTTTCAAATAAATGTTATTTTTCCTGTGTAATCTAATGTTGAGGTTCAAGTAACGGTCTGTCATGTGATTTGAAATCAAATTACCCTGAACAAGTTAAAATAAGTTTGTATTAATAATTGTTCTGATAACTAATGGGGTGAAAGTTTGTAAGGAGACCATGTATATTCAGTAGTACAGTTTAGCATGAAACTTATTACTGTAGAGCAATGGCTGCTGTGCTTCAGACTCTTTGCACACGCTTTGCACACGCTGGACCATTCCTTTGGAATCAATTACCCTCACATATTCGGAATAGTGGCACCGTGGACACATTTAAGGACAGGTTGAAATATCATTTGTTTCAAATAGCATTTAAGTAGACCTTCTTTCTTCCCTTCATTCTTGTGTTTTTATTATTATATAAACTATCTTTTCCAATGCGCTTTGAGCACCTTATTAGGTGGATATTGCGCAATATAAATATTCATTATTATTTCATTATTATTAAACTTCACTTGGCCTTATAACAAATGTAACAATATGATTTAAGATTCAGCAGTGTAAGTTTTTCCTATCAAGTCAATAGGCTACTGTTTTCACTACACTCAACACCAACCTTTTGAACTAATTGTGAAACTAAATAATTATGATAGGACTCATCGATCCCTCAGCTAATAAAACTCTAGGTGGATGTTTCACAAAGATTTATGGTTGAACTTAAATTTAAGTTGGACTTAAAATTATGGAAGTGGTGTGGCAAGATCGGTAGAGCGCGTGCTTTCAGATCGTGAGACCCCGAGTTCGAACCCTGCCCACTGCCTTTGTCCTTCAGCAAGGCATTTTATCCACATTGCTGCTCTCTACCCAGGAGTATAAATGGGTACCTGGTTGGGTGTTAATTAGCATGCGCGCTATCATCATATGGCTGCCATTAGCTCGTATGCTCCCCAGGGAGTTGAGATGGTGCACAAGATAATTGTGCGGGTTTGAACTGTACCAGTAACGACCAGGGTAATAATACAAGCACATAGAGACATGCTTCGGCAATGTGATATGCGCTATATAAAAACTGTGTATTATTATTATTATTATTATTATGGACAGACATTTGTAGCCTTGGAATGAACAAGTATTCAAGAGCACAAATGCACATAGTTGAGACTCTCAATACATTTCACATCAAGAATATAAAATCTCCTTGTATTAGAATATATTTATGTTTTTAAACCAAACCGTATGATGTATTAAGAAGAAAACCAATGTACCTTTAACCAACGCTCGAAATTAGCACAGGCCCGATGGCCCGGGGCCACCAAAAATTGTTGCCGGGCCAGTAAAAAAATCATTTTACCAATGTTTGCTGGCCCGATCGGGCCACCAAATATTGAAACCATGGTGCAGAAAATAATGGTCTATGTTTGCAAATTTAATACCATACAGAAAACACTTGAATTGTGATTTAAAAAGAAAGCAAAAAGAAGTAAAAAATGTTCAAATAAGAACGCTTTCCAACATTTGCCTCAAGAGTTCTCTTGAGGCAAATGTCGCAAAGCGCACTTTTCACGTTCATAAACATAAACAAGGCATTGTTCTCCCCGCCACCCCCCCCCCCCCCCCCCCCCCCCCCCCCCCCCCCCTCAGTTTTTTGCTGTTGCCTCATATGAACATCCTCCCTTCAACTTGCATAATAAATGAAATCAATTTTAAACTACTTTCAGAGGGTGTGTGATCGGTAAACTACAACTATTTCAGCTGTTTTGCCAACCACGTGTGTGCATACATGATACACCCAGCCTAGGCAGGAAGTATAATGTGCATGCATGCAGTGCACTAGGCTTGCCCCTATACACAAGCATACTACTCATTCACTGTGCTTGCAATAAAACTTGTATGGCGTGATTTGTATCGGCAAGAATAGGGTTTAATTCCTCTTCCATATGATTTATAAAGTTTGACATGAATTATGAAGGAATAATCATAAGAAGGTATGATTTTGTTTGTTTCTAAATATTATATTACTCTAGAAATGCAATACATTTTTCAGAATTTGTTTAAAAGAAAATGTTTTTAGCCCAGTCCCACACATGTATATTTGTGTCAGTACATTGTAAGTACTATCAAACTTCAAAATCGTACATTGAAACTTCCTAAATTCCATGATTTGGTGACCCCAAGATAAGTCCTTTCTTTCATATATAATTGTATCAGGGCTGTGATTTTAAGGATGATAAATTATCAATGATTCACATATTAATGACTTGGATTAAAGTCTACAAAAAGCTATCACTCGGTATCAGATCCATACTTCATTTTACTTACGTTTTTCTTTATTTTTTTTTCGGGCCAGCAGATTTTAGTTTCGGGCCAGCAAAATTAGAAAAACACTAATTTTACTGGCCCGACCGGGCCACCAGCAAAAAATGTTAATTTCGAGCGTTGCTTTAACAAAGCAACCAATGGCTTTCCATAATAGAGTTTCAGTTCAACTAAGGATCTTCATGAAACACCCCTAGCACATTTAACTAAATTTCTGTTGGTATCTGGGATTTATCTGGGAGGCAAGTTATTTTTGTTTGTAATATTTCACCTAGTAGAAAGTCTTTCCATCTCTAAACTGATCCATTACTGATGCATTTATCCAATTATTTATGAGAGATCTGGAGACGTGATTACCTATACTTAGTGCAATGTTTCAATAATTATATATATGCATGTACATGTTCAAGCTGTTACCCGAATGTAAACACTGCATATGTGTTCTCAGAAACGAAGTCGACGTCTCCAACTCGAGCCTAAACAAGATTTGTTATTTACTCTTGATTAATTAATTCGGTATGAAATGTTGATACAAAGTTTACTAACATCAAACAAGCCCTACATGTATGCTCCTAACCATCTGTTACCCCTACTTGTAACTGATGTTTACAATACCAGGACAGAAATATGACCAATAACATAACAAATGAAATTAAGTCAGTTAATTAATAAGAAGGTACATTTATAAGATTAAAATTATAGGTTACAATGCCTTGCAAGTTTTAATTTAGTGTTATTCTATAAACTTGCAGTTCATAAATATATATTTGTGTTTGTGTGGGTGTGGGTGTGTGTGAGCATATGTTTATTCGGTACATGTGTGTGTACATTACATGTTTACTTGTTTGTTTAATGGTTTTATGTAAGTTCAAGGTCAAATCTCCTGGCCTTTTAATTTGAAAGAAAGCAGCTAACATTTTCTTTTACTATTTTTCCTTTAAAATAATAAGATTCACACAGAATGAAGGCCAGGAGAAAAGATTGATTAGTGTTGAGATAAAATTATGTTTTATTACAGTATTTCCATCTTTTTAAAGTACATTTTACAATATATTGATATGAATGTAATGACTTCGCTCAATGTGTACTTTCATAAAATGACCCTGTACAAATGATGTACTTCTGCTTTTGAAACCTATGTATGTTATTTGTTAAACTTCATATTTAAATTCTTTTCAATACACGCCACTGCTGCTTCCAACACATACACAGCGTATATAACTATAACCCTCATTTGTTTATTTGTTGTCTTTCTAATGATCCCTAACCCTTTCAAAGTGTTGATTTTCTCTTTATTATGTATCACAGAAAAGGGAGAAGTGCATTTACCAAACCTTCATGAACATGGTACAAACAAGATTATTAATCAATATTGAATTGTCGTTTAGGACCATGATAAATATGCCTAATGATGCAACATATGTTTTGCAATGTTTTGGAACTCAACTTTTCATGATGATATCTTCTATCAAAGTCGCAATTAATCTAATGAACAGCTTATTTGCCATTGAAAGTGTTACACAGAGTATGGATTATTTATTATTTTCCCCAGAAACTATTTTTCAATTGATTATTCAAGGTTCTGACATTTTAACATGAATTTGTCTATGTTATACATGTTTACCCTAATTTAAATTTAACATTATTTTAAATCTAAGATATCAGTGCGAACTGTCAATATTATATACAGCACAGGCCCCCTTAAAGGTTAATTGATTAAATAAACATAATTATATAAACATTAACATAAACATATTTAAGTTATTAATTCAAATGTTAACTAAAATAACAATCTAAACTAGAAATCCAAGGATAAGGAGCAAATTCAAAATCAAGTACTAGTAAATGAACACATATTTGAATGACTTTATGATGAATCTAAACAGACACAAATGATTTAAAATAAAGCTTAATGAAAATTTTGTATCTACAGTCAAACCTGTGTAACGTGACCACCGAATGTAATCAAGAAAAGTGGCCACTGTAGAAAGGTGCCTTCTATAGACAGGTGTGATAATATTGTTATTTGCTGCAGGGGATCACTTTTGATGGCCACTATAGTGAAGTTGGCTGCAATAGACAGGTGGCCACTAAGACAGGTTTGACTGTATGTAAATTTATATTGTCTTGGCTTCATGAGAACTCTCTAAGATGACGATGGAGTCATGTGACCTTTGGTGTTGTCACGGCAACTCACCATCATCACTCTTGCTCCTCTTCTTGATGCTGAACAGTTCCTCCTTCATGGTGCCTGACAGGACATCTAGATGAATAATCAAAGAGAGTAAAGAAAAAGTAATAAATAAACAAATAACTTCCACCCCATCACCCCATACAGAGTACTTTGTACAGAATAACAATTCTCTAAAGATATTTGGCCTTTCCTATCTGCTAAGATCTAGACGATGAATGCCTAACAGATATTCTTGATACTAAATTTGTTTTTTCTTTCATGGTACTGGAGAGGACATCTAGAGGAATAATCAAAGAGAGTAAAGAAAAAGTAATAAATAGGCAAATAAATATAACCTCAACAATTCATCTGCCTACTTTGTATGGGTTTACCAGTTTGTACAAGTATTTGGTCTTTATTTCTGAATGTTACAATGCACTACTTGTAAGAAATCATGAATTTCTAACCCAAAGACATAATGTGTTTTATGCAGTTCAAAAGAAAATAAATTAGTGGGTTCAAACTAAATGCTGATGAAATAGCTTGGCACAGATTGATAAGAGTTATTAGGGTTGATGAAACATTGTTTTTCTTACCTGTGAAGTACTGGCACCTAGCTCCCTGGAATCCGGCTGGGCAGGCACACTGCTCCGGAGCAACACAGGTCCCTCCATTAGCACAGCCAAGGGTGCACACAGCTACGGAAAGGGGGCAAATTGGCAACATCAATGTTAAATGTTTTATATAATTGTCAATTGATGCACTAAATCTACTACAGAATAGAACATATTCATTTATGCAATAAGCGCAATTATTGGGACACCGCGCTCCCGAGAAACATACATGTAAGTCACTCCATTAGCAAGTGCATGCAAATTGGCAACACAAGTATTTAATCTTTGATTTGATAGTCAATTTTAATACAATATTGAAGTTATATGCAATCTTGAAAAATTAGGCACACCTAGTCTGAAGCTACACAAGTCCTCCCATTCGCACACATGGCATATATATTTATCATAATACCATACACAGTTTTTTAGTAGGTCTATTAACACATTGATTAGGGGCACATATTAGATTTTGTACATGGTCTGTAGGGATTTTAGAATCTTTGAAGGGAAAGAGTTCAATATATCTTACCTTCATCGCAGAGAGTGCCTTGATAACCAGAACAGCATTCAACCGTGGGGATGATAGCCTCTTTCAAGCCACTCCTACAAATGAAAATAAGTAAATCATGTTGAATTGGAGACTGCATCACAATATTGTGATAACTGTCATCATCATAGTTCACCATCACCATAACCACCACAACCACCATTGCCATTGTCATCATCACCATTACCTTCATCATTGCAATCATCATCATCATCATCATCATCATCATCATCATCATCATCATCATCACCATCACCACCATCATCATCATCATCATCACACCATAACCACAATCATCCTAAATCCTCCTCCTCCTCATCATCCTCTTCATTTATCCGAGTACAGGGCACAAGGTAAACCCCTCCACCTCCTATGGCTTGGTACCCTTGTCCAGTATCCATCCCTCGGCCACAAACGTGGGGTACGTCCCTCCTCTTCCCGTATCATCTGTTACCATGCGTATATAGCCATTCATTAACTTTTCCACAATCTCTATCATCATCATCATCATCATCATCATCATCATCATCATCATCATCATCATCATCATCATCATCATCATCATTATAATTGTAATTACCAGCATCATCATCTTCGTTGTCATCATCATCATCAAAACCATAACCACCACCACCACCACCACCACCAATGTCGTCATCATCACCTTGATCATTGCAATCATCATCATCCTTCTCATCATCATTATTTTCACCATCATCCACCCCTTGCCTTGATATTAATCATCATTATTATTGCCACAATCACCCCAAATCCTCCTCATCATCATCTTCATTTCTCACCTGAGTACAGGGCACAGGGTAACCCCTTCCACCTCGTATGGCTTGGTATCTTTGTCCAGTATCCATCCCTCGGCCACAAACTTGGGGTCCCTCCTCTTCCCTCATCATCCATTACCATGTGTATATGGCCATCACATTCATTAACTCTTCCACAATCTCTATCATCATCATCATCATCATCATTATAATTGTAATTACCAGCATCATCATCATCATCAAAACCATAACCACCACCACCACCAATGTCGTCATCATCCCCTTGATCATTGCAATCATCATCATCATCATTATTTTCACCATCATCCACCCCTTGCCTTGATATTAATATCATCCCAAATCCTCATCATCATCATCTTCATATCTCACCTGAGTACAGGGCATAGGGTAACCCCTTCCACCTCGTATGGCTTGGTATCTTTGTCCAGTATCCATCCCTCGGCCACAAACTTGGGGTCGTTGAGGTTGATGCAGGGCAGCAGGCTTCGCTCCGTCACTTCCTGCTGCACCTTCTTAGAACCCTCGCAGAACCGAGATCTGAAACAAAAAGGCAGTTAAAAATGCATCAATCCTCCTGAAAGGACAATTAATAGTGATACCACTCATTACCAAATGTTTTATATTACTTTCAGATATTTACTGCTTAGTTTGTTCACTTGGTCAGGTTTTAAGCTTCGCTTCATTACTAAACAAAATTCCAACCTAAATATCAAATTTAACATGAAATAATAACACCTCTTCTGATATGCATGGTTTAATTTTGACAAATAATTCTTGTAAGACTAACTGTTAGTATACATGCACATGTACTTGAGTTAGTCAAAGCAAAAGTAAATAATGTATGATTCTCTTGATAGCTTTGATAACTATAGTTCTGAATCCAAAGAAATAGTGTTGGATATATAGGTACTGTACATGTAGCTCATACACATTTCAAGGGATAGTTGAGTTCTGGTAAAGAGCTAGAGTACTGTTTTGGTCAAACTGAATTTTAGTAACCAAAACCTGCACCATTACAGTTATAACTCCACCATGCTTGCAAGGAATACAAAATGACTAAGTAAAAAGCCGGTAATCATTCAAAAAGAGCCATTAAAACTCAAGAGGACACTCTCTATAAACATTCATCGGTTTCAACCATTTAAAATAAATTAGGGGGCATGTGATGTTTGGTTGAAATGGTGATTAGATAGAGAAATAATCAACAGCAATTTAAAAACCTCTTTTTATAAATGTTTAAAAAGAGGAAGCATTTTTTAAATTTGTTAACGGCTGGTTCAAAGTTATCTAATAATTGTGGGCCCCACATTTATTACAAAGGTTATGTTTTTGGCTATTTCAGCCATTTCTGACCAATTGTGATCAAATAAAGTTTATTCTGTCATTAAAATTGTATGCTCTTTCGAATTTGACACTCAGTTTTTCATTATCTCGCAAAAAAATTATTTTGCATAGCGCCCTCTATACCAAAACTCAACTATCCCTATTAGAAAGTGTAATTGTTGCAAATCACAATTGATATAAAAGAGGAAATGGCCAGGTTATTGTTTTGGTGAAAGTTTTGATAATTAAAATACCTAAATACGTGCCTTCGCAGTTGTTGCGATTGCAAGATCACGTGACAAAATTCTAGTACGGCCGGATTTCAAAACGACGTAGCAGCCGCCGCTTTGTGTATAATGTCAATGGAGTCTTTACTTCCTGGCATGACACCCGAAACTAAATGAAGATATTTATTCAAGAATATTAATTTCATGACACTTTCAGTGCTAATTATGCAAAGAGAGCAACATCTGTCTATCATTTCCAACAAATTCGATAATTTCTGTCACATTATAATGCAACAAACTGAATTTTAATGAACATATTTCGAAACTCGAATGCCACTTATAATCACACGGCTGGCGGCGCACTGCATTGCATGCAATCAAGCTACATGCAGTTCAAGCACTGTCTGCATTGTGCGTACTGTACCCGGGCCGCACCCGGGCCGTGCTAGCTATGTTTCGCTCGGGAAACTGCAACAAACACAGTCTCAAATGAAGGGTAAGAATTGTCTTTGTATAGAAAAGCATTGAAATGTATTTTAGATATTCCATACTAAGGGGAAATCATATCAAGTTTGTCAGAAATGAATACTAAGTAGTTGATCGGGTTCTTGATTTCGTTCTGCAGTTATACGAAACACGAAACCATTGGGCCCAATTGCATATGTTTGAGTGCAATGTACAGCGCGGCAGGAAGAAAGGAGAGTCATTTTTGTCAATCAAAATCGAGTTGTATCCTTGAATTTTAAACAAACGATCGTATTCCTTGAATTATCTGAAAATGTATACTGTTCTCGATATATGTTAGGCAATGACAGTGTTATAGAGTTGATATTCATGAATAAATATCTTCATTTAGTTTCGGGTGTCATGCCAGGAAGTAAAGAGTCCATTGACATTATACACAAAGCGGCGGCTGCTACGTCGTTTTGAAATCCGGCCGTACTAGAATTTTGTCACGTGATCTTGCAATCGCAACAACTGCGAAGGCACGTATTGACAAAGGGTCTGAATAATGGGTCACTCATAAATATATGATGCCCTCATTATCATCACATCATCATCATCACCACCACAATCATCGATCATCATCGTCACCATCGTCAGCATCTTTATCATCATCATAACCATCATATCATCACCATGATGAAGATTTTTATTGTGTTAGTGATAATGGTAAGGGTAATGGTGGTGGTGGTACAACCATTACCATCATCATCATCATCCTCATCATCACCACCACTACCATAATCATCACCATCAAACAAAATATTTAATATCCAAATATTCATAAACATAATCAGGGTCTTAATTATTGTAATTGTTTATTTATATTGATTAGTTTTAAGATAACCAGTTCATAAAAAAACTAATCAAACACTATTTCACATGCACTCACCCACATGCACACACTTGCATTTTGTTTTTCTTTCTTTCTTCCCATTTTAAAATTTAAATTTTTTTTTTATTCAGATATTTTCTGAAAAATCACTTGTGCGTGACACTATTTTATTATATACTCCAATAACAGCGCCATGTACTCCCCTCCCCTTCTGGCTGCTATCGACTCAAGCATTCATGCTTATGATAGTTTGCCCCTGCATTTATTTTGATTATTTGCATTACATTCAACTGATTTAAATTCTGAATTATTTTCTTCTTATATCAATTGTCACGTTTTATGTTAATCAATTATATTATATACTTGTATTGTTATTTGAATATGTTGATTTTGATTTTTCTTTAATAAATGCAGAAAAACGTCTCTTGCTAAAAAAAAAAAAATCATCAATAGTATGATACCATCATTATCATCATCATCATCATCATCATCATCAACATCATCTTCACCACCATTTGTTACCATCACTTTTTAGTAACCATATAGGATTATGAAATTTCAGTTGTGACAAAATAAATGACATTTAAATAAAAATGAGCAAAGAAAATCTGGCTACCTGGTAAGTTTTCCCTATAGATGTTTGGAAATAAAAGAAATGAAAATTAACCAAAAATGTTGTCCACTTACTCTGCAAGTGCTTGTGTCTGCCACGTTGCCAGCAATGCCAGTGCGAGAAACACTGGTATGCAAGGTTGCCGCAACCAAGACATCGTCACAAACGTGGTTCTCATTCAAATCACGCTCAACTTTCTTCAGCACCATCAGATCAGTTTTCAACAATTTGCAAGAACGGTGGAGTAAAAATTCTACTTGATGCTCCAACAATATTGCTCACTGAATATTATGGTGCTAGTGCTACAGACGTCTTATATTTATAAGGAAAGTGGATGAATAACTGACGTTTTCTAGCCCCCCTTTCTTTTTCTATATTGTCAATACGTTGTTTAATTTACTTTTTCTAAACCTACATTACAATTTCTTAATTGTCAATAATATGTATGTTGTATAACTGACATTTTCTGACCCCCTGTTTCTTTTTTTGTACTGTACTGACAAGCACAGGCTGTGACTTAATTAAGCGAAGTAAACATCCTAGAAAAGAGAAACTTCTGGGGAAAAAGTATTTGTTCTTTAGAAACAGCTGGTGGTGTATACAAACAGGAAGAAATTATATATTC
>JBAMJV010005299.1:0-42097 GCA_037951105.1 Echinarachnius parma | reverse complement strand
CTTTCAAAATTTTCTAGACCGAGACCAGGTTCCATCAAAGTTGAAAACCCCTCTTAGTGGGGGGGGGGGGGGGCCGTTGCAAAGAGTCGAGACAAAATACTTTCACAATTTTCGAACCAGATACCGGAGATCTTTGACAATTTTTGGTACCGAGATCGGGTTTTAGTCGGTTGTGACCAGGATTTTGTCGGTCGAGAACAGGTTTTAGACGGTCAAGACCGCTTAAAAGTAGTCTCGAGACCAGCTAAAATGTGAAAAGGGGGGTTGAACCGCCAAAATCCCCCCCCCCCCTCCTGGGTACGCCTATGCATACAACTAATGATTTCTTTTTCACTCGTATAGATACACACAAAAAAATATATCCTTCCCTAAAACCTGGGGGGGATGATTGTACATGTCATCCCCCCCACCTTGTGAGGTGGGGGGGATACATCCCCCTCATCCCCCCCGTTGTCTACGCCCCTGACCATAATTGATTAATCAGCAGCTTATTATTAGTAAACACTATTATAATATTTAGAAACAGAATAATTTAATATAGTGGAAACAAAATACATTTAAAAGGCGGCAAACAAACCAAAGAAAATAACCAAACTTTCACACTAGTAAAATATTTTCTGAAATGTCTCTTTGTTCAAGGGATGAGTGGATAGATTACGGGCGTAACGACTTACGTATTCATCAGGGGGTATGAATGAATAGGCCCCCAGTTGAATGAGTATCAATGACATGTCTACGCCCATGGGATAGATCATCATATCCCCTGAACAAAAGAGACTGTAAAACAGATCTACACCAGTAGTACTAGGGACCCAGAATCGGAGTCGGGGTCGCAGTGGTCCGAGCCCCCGAGGCGCTGTCGGCGGCTGTGCCGCTCCGCCAAGCACCCCCCCCCCCCCCCCCCCCGCAGTATCCCCCGAATATCCCGCTATAGTAGATGTGTGAATTGTATACAATCTATACAAGAAACGATTAAAGTGATCCGTGTAAAGTATCATATATTGCACAAACTGACATTTGAGACTTCAATCCTATATTAATATCATTGTAAAATAGAATTGAAAGATTTGTGAAAGTTTGAAAAAAAAACGAATATTGAGTTCATATTTTATCACCGTATACTGATGGTCTATTGTAGATTTGTTGCAGTAATAATCATCCGTTTGATCTTGATGATATCCGCACCCGTGTAGGCTATACAGCTACAGACGGTACGGAATTAATGGAATTTGCGCACGCTATATAGGCTCAAAGTTCAGTGGGTCGGGAAAATTTCCCACGCGCGGCTGGCAGGACGTGTTCAGCCAGGGGCGTCGATCCTGGGGGGCAGGGGGGGCGGTCGCCCCCCCAATGAAAATATTGGGGGGCGAACATATCATTTCGCCCCCCCCCCCCCCAATAATTCCGAAAATGAGGAAGAAAAAAATCGAGTGATATAATGCAAAAGAGGGGAAAGACACATTTATCAATAATTAATCTTCAAAGTAGCAGTTTTTTAGTTTGAAAAGGACTGTAAATCTCTTTTTTGCCGCGCGCTTCGCGCGCATATACAGTTTCTCATATTGCAAGTTTCATTTTGCTTGCGGGAACTCACCTTTCGAAATGTGTTGGGCGGCTTGGTACGAACAGTCACGTCACGTTCACGTTCCGTCACGTTAACGGTTCTGTACCTTTTGTGAAACAGGTCACCCAAATCTACGAAGTGTAGGGTAAAGTGACCCAACAATTTGTCGTTTTCCATGCCGTTAAATCTCGAAGTGTCGCGTTAACCAAATCGTGACGTGAGCGTTTAATCAAGATTTTTTAAATTGCAAACGCTTGTTACTAAAGACTAGACATACACGCACAAAGAGATTTAAAAATGTCGACGAAAATGCCGATACCCCCTTATCAAATCTTTTCAATCATTATGTTTATAATATGTACGTGCATTATTCAGAGTAATCTGAGACGATAATATGCAGTTCTGTCATTTAGGTAATGTACAACCATACCACTTGCATTATTTGTCTTGTTATTGGAGTATTTCTAAAGACGTGTCGTGCGTGGATTTTGGCAAATGTTGATTCCCAGCTGAATTGCTACACGCAGCGGACAATTCAGTTCGCATACGCCTGAAGTTCCCGTGCTCGACGTCTGCGCGTTCTGGCCCTTAACGGCGTTGTATGTGCATGCCTGTGAAAGTTAAGTGAGTGAGTGAGTGAGTGAGTGAGTGAGTGACTGCAGTGATCAATGAGTTTAAAAGTAATAAAATAATGATTTGATTAATAGTGTTTATTTATGGTTATTGAATCGAGTCAATCTATAAATCAATCATTTAATCTAATAAACAATCAATTAATCAGTCAATCATTATAATGAAACAATCACACGGTGTGACCAACCAATCAATATTAAATAAATCAATTAATGTATTTGACATTCGAACTAGCTACTTGTAGGCAGTGACGTACCCAGGATTTTTTTCAAGGGGTGGGTGTAGGGGGGATATTTCGTCAGACAAATTGAAGTAAGCGGGGGGAGTGTGGGTAGGGGGTGTCCGTAGAAAATGACCGCAGCCGAGGACGAGACCAGGACCGGTCACAAATTTCGAGGCCGAGACCAAGACATTTCTTGAATTATGTAAGGGGGTGGGGATGGGGGTAGGGGGTGTCCATCCCCCTGCCCCCAGGCCTGTGTACGCCTATAATTGGTATTTACAGTATAGGTAGGACGGGTTCGTTCACGATTAAATTTACCGAGAATTAGTCTCTTCTCAACGACAATTTACATTAATTTGTTTTACGCAAGCGCCAATTTACGTGAGCTTTCATGAATTGCATATAGTATATCTACAAACGGTTGGGTCACGTAACCCAACACTTCGTAGATTTGGGTGACCTGTTTCACAATAGGTACAGAACCTGAACGTGACACTTCGTAGATTTGGGTGACCTGTTTCACAAAAGGTACAGAACCTTCACGTGACGTGAACGTGAACGTGACGTGACTGTTCGTACCAAGCCGTGTTGGGCAGTGTAATTTTTCAAACGCACACCTCAAACGAAGTTTATTAAACCCTCATCTATAGATAGCACACCGTCACAGAAAATAAAATAATCTGAAATATCAAATTGGAATATCAAATTGGAATATCATGTCCCCCCACATTTGAAAGTGGAGGAGATTGTCCCCCTCCCTTTGTCATTATGTATGTTTGGTTCCATATACTTCATATTACGTGAAATTTCTGTCTCAGGTGTGCACCAAATCGCACAATTTCACGCCCAAAAATACAAAAGCTCCCTACTGTGGGAGGGGGACACCCCCTCCCATCACACCCTCCCCCGCTCGGTTTGTTCGCTTCCTCGCAATGTCTCTCCTCCACTTTTGAGAAGTTGTTGACGCCCTTGCTTAGTTCCATGGGAGTCCAATGCCCTAGACTATATCGATGGCTCTATAGTATACAGGATCACGTGGATCCATCTCATGCAAGGCTCAATCTTTTCCTCGCTATGCCATTTAAAAATACGTTACGAGTAGGTTCACTATTTTATACAATTTTAACACCCATGATAGGAGTTGCACATGTCTGAAATCTAAAAGCTTCCTGGGGCTCCGCCCCCTGGACCCCCATTATTGTCCCCAAATGTGGGTGCCCCCCAGAGTCAGGTTTTCGAGCCATCAAGACACTTTCAATGAGCGCATAATAAAACTTCCGGGCATGCCAATGTGGGGCTTTTAGCTCTCTCAGTGGTCACTCTGGATTTTTTTTTTCAAATTTCGCCCCCCCCAATCGCAAAAACGGATCGACGCCCCTGTGTTCAGCGACGACAATTGTACTTTTTATCAAAACCGTTAGCTAACGCTTTTGAAATAATGATTTTCAATGATAATTATCTTCATACTAAAGGGACATTTGGAAAAAACCGAATCCTATTTTATTCTTCTCTTTCCATAAGCTAAACAACACGGCAGAAGAGAAACGAGGAAGCTCCAAGTATTTTTCGTGGAGTTAGACACTTTACCTGTGATTAGACATCAGAAGAAGAAAAATTTTTAGCCAGAGGGTGGTGGCAGATTGGAACAGCCTGCCAGAGAAAGTAGTCAAGTTAATCAAAAACTGTCATCAGTATAGGGCATAATGCTTTACAGCTAAATAGGGATTATCCAGCCGTTATTTCATCACTTGTAATTAGTTTCTTTTTATCTGAAACATTCTTGCTAATCTATGTACGAGTTATACAATTCTTTTATTTGTATATGAATCTCAGAAGTGTTTTGATCGGTTGGCTTTTTATACGGAAATCAAACAAACAATGAACAATAATGTTAAACTATTGCTTCTGTATGAGTATTGGTGGAATCAAAGATTCAAAACTGCGGATGCGCAACTTAAACTTTAAAGGGATAAGTTAAGTTTTTGTATAGAGGGCGAAGTTCACTAAGATTGTTTTGTGTCTTTAATGAAACACCGAGTGAAAAATATGAAAGAGCACATACAAATATAGTAGGTTTTTAAATAGCTGTTATTGATCTCTTCATTGAATCATTGCCTGGTCAAGTATATACGGAGTGCATTTAATACGGACTGCAAAGAAATGGGGTCCAGGCCTGATGTTCAAAGATTGGCAAGCATGTGAAAAGGGGTGCTGGCCTGGAGAAGAACGTTGAAGATTAGTTGGACAGATAGGTTGCGAAATGAAGAGGTGTTAAGAAGAAAAGGAGAACAGAAATGTCTAATTAGCACCATAAGGAAATCAAGCGTGGCTTGCACTAGACATGAAAATCATTTTAAAAACTATAATAGAAGGCAATACAAAAAACAAGGTGAAGGAAGCGTAAAATGCTCCTTGACTCTGTGAAACAAGGTTCATATGCAAGTTTTTGAAAAAGAAAACTTAGGAGAGAAGTTTGATCATGATGAGCTTAAAACTGCCTGCATGGGCAGACTAGTAGGCTACTTGTCTTGATACAGAAGAAGATGTACGGTAAAAAATACGGTATGCGATTTTTATACCAAGTACCGAATGACTGACAATCGGGCGAAAGTCAGGCGCGTCGAGTTATCCCAGGGTCGAAACTGTCTCGAAACCCAAATATCGGAAACACACGCACGTGCATGCATGTCGCTGGAAAAGAGGGTATAGCTAATTTACGGTCGGGGTACGATAGCTGGATGAACAGCTACGCCGTTGGGTCCCCGTACAATATACGGTGAAGGTTAGGTTCAGCATCTGATCCGCTGGCAGAAGAAAAATTGCGATTTGCAATTTGCAAGCTGAGCTGCGAACGTCTCAGCTGAGACTGATTTTGTCCACGTTTGAAGTTGAATCAACGGTCACTGATCTGTTTTCGATAAGTAGTGTGGATCTTAAAAACACAGAGGCTTTTCAACACTTTGACAATTTTCAAATCAGGTAATTTTCAGCCATTGAGTAGACATAAGTCATTGAATTTTTGGAACAAGCCAGGCAGTCCCACATGTGGTAATTTGTGTGGCTGTAAGTTTACAAATGTAACTATATTAATCAATGTTATTGGAATATTGCTAAATCCGAAGCTTAGTGTGTTTCTTACATTGTATGTCTATGCTATTAACTACTTTTTTATTCATACTAATTACAAAATAGGCACTAGACTAGTATTATTAGTAAAATGTAAAATTGTAGCTCGCAAACATACATACAATTCGTTAATTAATTATTATTTTATTGTGTGTACTGTGTATTTGTTTGTTTGGCCGTCTTTGTTTATTGGCCTTATTTGTTTGTTCGGCCGTCGACCTGCAATTATTAATTGTCGTCTGGCCAACTGATCGAGAGGATGAGACAATACAGAGCCACTATCATGACTATGTGCAACTTCAACCTCCTACAAAGTGACAGAATAATCTGATTGTGGTCGCTACATATGTATACCAAGGAAGAAGAAGAAGAAGACGTGATGAATGGTGAAAGTGTCGCCCAATTTGTTTTAAAACACTTTGACTTAGTTTTGGATAAACACTGGTTAAATCAAAGATTTAAAACTGCCGAGCCTCAATGCATGCGCAACTGAAGTTTAAAATAGACGTACAGGACTACAGTAGCAACAATCAACTAGACATGCTAGAGAAGACCAGAAAATCTACAACGTACAAGAGTCGCCCCTCTTTTCCGTACTCTGATGTGATGTGATGTGATGTGATGATGTTTTGTTTATTAATCCATCTTTGGAAAGCCAAGCCCAGCCCATTGTTGGCCCAAGCCAAGGGCAAGGGCAAGGAACCATAACTATCATTAGTAATAGTAGCACTTGTAAATATCCCCATACAAACTTTACAAATATTTTAAAAAGGAACTTAAGAAAGTGTGTTCAGCTATCTTCAGCTTCAGTAAAGGCGCATGCTCGCAAATGCAGATCATCTGACATTTTGGGGGTTGCCCTCATTTATAATGGCATCTGCATTGCAAAAAAAACAAGAAAAATTACCAAATCAGCTACCATTCCATCCATTCCATTGCTGATTGCAGTGGCAAGGTCGCGATGGTCCTAGGCTATACTTTAACACACAGATTTGTACTTGTCTTAACACTGTTTTTTCTGTGAGAAGACGGACAACACACTAAACAAGATGTAAATTAGGCCATAGGGATTACAAGGAATCTATTTTTAGCACTCTCAATTCGCGTAACTGCCACCCTAATCCTGTAGGACATAACAGAAAACAAAATCCCTATAAAATAGCACGATCCTCACTTTTGCTGATGCAATTTGTCCTCTTTTACAAGGATATCCTTGTTTTTTTTTTACGATCACCGTTTGCGAAACGCAATGTTTAAATTATTTCATATTTCTATTTGCTCATGCATCACGTACCATGTATGTAGAATCTGCAGAATACAACGTAATTAGTTATGGCAACATTATTATTTATTGTAAATTTATTTTCTGAAAATGAAAACAAATTAACTTGAACTTGAACACTTAAATTACTTTGTTTTTCCAGATAGGAAGCAAGGCTACAATAATGTCACCGGCAGAAAGCAAAGAAACGTTAACCAGTGATGATTGCTGTACATGTATAAGAATGTGCAGAAGATGACGTTGTACACATCCAATTATTACTTTGTTTTTCCAGATAAGAAACAAGACTACAGTCATGTCACCAGCAGAAGGCAAGAAGCGTAAATCTGTGATGCTTGCTGGTAGCATACCGGATGAAGCTGGCCACAAGACAAAGAAAAAGAAAAACGAGGATGGACAAGAAACGACTGAAAGTGAAGTAAGTTGGTTCGTTATTTGATTTTGTTTTTTTACAGACAGGTTCAAAAAATGATTCTTATCATTTACATCTGCGACTGACCTTGATCGTCACTATCTGAGAGATGCAGCCTAGGTTTTGAACCCAGACTGATTTGAGCAAAGAGCATCTAGCTTTGACCACAAGACAACCACTTCACATAATGTTGATGCACTGTATTTAAGAAGCCATGTAGATGCAACTATGGTGGCAGCATATGAGTTAACCCATTGACTTGTAGGGGTGCTATGGTGGCACGTGCACCACCTACCCCCTCCATTAATTCAACAAGAAAAATTAACAAAAATATAAGGTGAACATTCTAGAAAATAAAAGACATGCAGAATGGAAGTGTGCCCCCAGTCAGTCGAACCACGCTAGGCCACTGTGTAGAAGTAAAATAAAATAAAAGATATACAATTCAATTGGGAGAGAACTGTTTTTTGTCTGATTATATCTGTTTTTGTTTTTTTCATTTTTCACAAAATATTGTCCTCACCACAGACTTTCCAAAACAAATTAGGTGCTATTTGTAATTGTCAACAAATTGTCCAAACTCTTGGCTACTAAATCTGAAGCCCCCTTCTTTTACACTGATAAATTGAATGAATTTGTACATCACCTGGCTTATCTAAAATCTAATTAGCCTCATCTCAATGCAGTCAATTTTAAAACTTTTAAACGTTACAAAAGTTTGGGTGAATTGAAATTAAATTGAACTGTTCATTGATGTGAAGTAGAAAAAAAAAGTAACTAAATATAATCAACTAATAATGTGACTTGCATCTCTCCTAACAGATCAATAACCATGAAGAAGAAGAAGACATTGAAGGTGGGGCAACTTCAAGCAGTGAAAATGTAAACCACAAGCACTCGGCTGTAGAAGCAGCAGAATGGAAGAAGAGGAAAAAGTTGTACCAGAAGAAGAGAATGGTAAATCATTTTCAAAAGACTAGCGGTGGGGTTATTGAGATTTGAACACCGAGTTGAGTTCTTAGCCCTCTCGCTGTTATTTCTTGACTCTCGTCTCTAAGTGATATTCTATTCTAGCGGAACCATAAATGCTAGAACAGTTATGCAAATTGGGGGATACAGTCTTTTAGGCCCGTATTCACAAAGGAGGTTTGTAGGAGGTTTGTACAAACCATGGTTTGACCATGGTTTACATCTATGGAATGCCATAATTTGTAAACTGATGGAGAAGGAATGTAACTCCATACTTGTTAACAATGTTGATTTACAATTTACGGTATGCGAGCAGCATTCCATAGATGTAAACCATCGTCAAACCATGGTTTGTACAAAGCTCCTACAAACCTCCTTTGTGAATACGGGCCTTTGTGTCCTATCTTTTTTAATCTACAGTATGTGAAATCTGAAAAATGCAACTATATAAAGCAATTTGCATATTTTGTCTTTTTGATGCACTATTAATATTTGCCCTTTCCCATATCACTTCTTTCCAGGTTTCCAAAAGAACTAAGTTAGTTTATAATATATCAACAAAGAGAAGAAAATACACCAGTTTTCTGATAGATTAATGTAACAATGTGGTGAGGATATTTGTATGTGTGGAGTTCCAAAACAATATTTTTAAATAAAAGAAAATTTAAAATAATTTGATAACAATGCCCAACAGTGGCAATACAACACCAAAACATTAAAACCCAAATAATTGTAATCTGTTTTCTCTTTACACAACCCAGCAACAGCCAAAGTTTGTTTTCTCTTTACACAACCCAGCAACAGCCAAAGTTTGTTTTCTCTTTAATACACAACCCAGCAACAGCCAAAGTTTGGTTTCTCTTTACACAACCCAGCAACAGCCAAAATTTGTTTTCTCTTTACACAACCCATCAACAGCCAAAGTTTGTTTTCTCTTTACACAACCCAGCAACAGTCAAAGTTTGTTTTCTCTTTACACAACCCAGCAACAGCCAAAGTTTGTTTTCTCTTTACACAACCCAGCAACAGCCAAAGTTTGTTTTCTCTTTACACAACCCAGCAACAGCCAAAGTTCGTTTTCTCTTTACACAACCCAGCAACAGCCAAAGTTTGTTTTCTCTTTACACAACCCAGCAACAGCCAAAGTTCTTCCTGCTGCAAAGCAAGTCAAAGTCAAGCACGGATGGTGAACCCAACTTGGACCAGAGCAGCAATGAGACCGGTATGGGGACTATCACTAAGAGAAGGTCACCAGTCTCCCTGAATGAAGTCCTCTACCTGCTAGAATATGGTCTGCTGGGGAACTTGGCAAGCTTTCGAGTGTTTTCACTTTTACTGATACTGCTTTTCGTCTAGCCTCATCAGAGTTAGTAATGATGAACCATAATTTTGTCTCACATTGTAATTTTTCTGTACTACCTTTAAATACATTTTGAATAAGAAAATAATATTTTCTTATTCAAAATGTATTTAAAGGTAGTACAGAAAAATTAAATGTGCAGACAAAATTATGGTCAAATTATATTTGTGAGGATAGAGAAAAGCAGTTATCAGTAAAAGTGAAAAAATGAAAATATAGAATGCTATTAAAATTATATTTGTGTGTTTTACGCATTGCCCCTTGTGGATTTTGTAATACATTATGTCAAGAAATAATGTGATTTATAAATTAACATGCATTAGACACATCCCACTAATGACTAAATTCAAATAATACAATATTATGTTTTGTACAACTTTGTTTTGTACAGCTGGTGCAAGTTGTTGCGAGTTGCTAAGTTGGAGAAGGTTGTTCTCATCGTTCTCAATGGAGTCACGAGTCGTGTCTACAGGAGAAAACGACACTGCTTTCCCAACATAGCATCAAGAACTGTGGTGAGAGTCACATGTATAGACAATACATGTTTTTGCATGTCAACAGTTGCATGCCTGCTATGCTTTGTCTATGCAATGCCTATGACACACACTGTATGGTAATGTATGTATGAGTGGTGAGGATGTGCCTTCAAATTTCACATTTCTCAATATATATATTTTTAAACAAATATTTGTTTAAATGGTGGTACTTTTTAAAACTAACCATAAACAGAACTCCAACATTGAATGAAAGTTAACTAAACAAATTTGTGTAAAATATAATATTTTAAAAAACAGTTCTTCCAATTCCTTTTGTATATAAAGGGTAGGCTAGAGGAGGTGTTGATTTGTTGTGTTTAACCTATAATATGAGTTATAGACCCAGAGATGATCACAGTTGCTTCACTGCTTCAAATTCTGATTTGATCATGTTTATAATTATGATATATGCTACAAAGTTTGAACTAAATGAACCGGGTGGGCCAATGTACAAAGTCTATAGGGATTTCAGAATCTTGAAGGGAGTGGGTTAATTGATGATGTACCCATACAACACTAAACTCGAGATGGTGTGTACTCATTTTATGCATTTTGTCAACTTATTTTTCAAGCGGGTAGTGAAACGTTCAAAATATGTACCACATATTGAATGTTATTTCCCACATCTACAATGCAAATAGTCATACTACTAGGTAGTGTTGTCGCTGAGTCCCGAAAAATGTCGAGTCCCGGGCACAAAAATCGATACTCGATTTCCCGAAAAAAGGGGAAGTCCCCTCATTGAACGCCAGAGCTTTCATGTTCATTCAAGAAGATGATTTATTGTCATAAATGCGCTCAATGTTTGTCACTTGAATGAACATGTTTTCCCAGCAGGCGTGACATGCCGATCGTGTAATAAACAAATGGGTAAATTTCGGGTAACCGGGACTCGCCCGAAAAATTATCGCGAGTCCCGGGTAGTAAATACTCCCGAAAACGACAACACTACTACTAGGCAGTATAACCATTTACATTAAGGCTGAGTCGGTTCGGTCGATCACACCGGTTACCGACCGTTTCAATCGGGACCTGGTTCGGTATATCGGGAAACGGTGCCCCGAAAAAAAAAAAAAAAAAAAAAAATGTTAAAAAAGAAATTAAGATTATCACAATAATGTAGCGGAATTCAAATAAAAACGGGGCAATTGATATCATTTACTTTAAAGAGTGGTTATTTTCGAGAAATTCTTGGTTCATTACTTCGTTTGACAGTCAGAAATTGAACAGGAAGCGCAAAATTGCTAATCATTTGAACGATATTGTCGGCGGATGTGCACACAATGTTAGTCCGATACTCCAGGGGAGTTGTCTGATGGATCTTTGTATGATCCAGCTGATGAGCCAGTGCATTCAAAAAGTGGCTAAAAATACGTTTTTTGGTAATTTGCACCATTTTAAAATGTTTTGATATTCTACTTACATGATTTCATGGCGTTTGATAGCTGAACAGAAACAAAAATGAGCCCCAAAACAATGAAAACAATTATGCAAAATATCGATAAAAAACGACTACATCGCTCCTATTCGCTCGTGTACTTTGTGTGCAAGATACGGGTCTTTTTTTCTTACCCGAGATTCATCCGCGGCCGGTGGAACTATGTTAATACATCCGCCATAGGTTATAAGTTATAACCTATGGCGGATGTATTAACATAGTTCCACCGGCCGCGGATGAATCTCGGGTAAGAAAAAAAGACCCGTATCTTGCACACAAAGTACACGAGCGAATAGGAGCGATGTAGTCGTTTTTTATCAATATTTTGCGTAATTGTTTTCATTGTTTTGGGGCTCATTTTTGTTTCTGTTCAGCTATCAAACGCCATGAAATCATGTAAGTAGAATATCAAAATGGTGTTGATTGCGAAAAGGCTAATTTATAGCCACTTTTTGAGGGCAGTGGCTCACAGTCACAAGCGATCGTACATGTGATGTTTCCCCCGCCCGACTAGCGGGCTAAGTTTCTGTGAACCGTGTTGCGATGGGCAATGGTGAACAAACGATCGATTTCTAGGTCCAATTTACTTCGAAAAAGAGTACTTTTCATGCGAAACTGAGTTAATTCTGGATAGTCTGTCACTATTTTCCCGTAAAGATTGATATGTAAATCCATAAAAGCCTCGGTATTTATAATGTTATTTGCATATAAAACGAGCAATATAAGCCCCAAACAGTGCATTTTTGCCGATGCGTGCACGATTGCGTGACTTTACCGGTCGAGTTTCGACGGTAAAAATTTATCGGGATACCGGTTCCCGACCGGTAAAAGTTTATCGGGACCCGGTTCCGACAATTACCGACATGACTCAGCCTTAATTTACATACACCCAATTTCCTAGTCATACAGAGTACTTTGACAATGCATGTTACAGCATGTCAACAATGCATGCTAGCCATGCATTTTTTATGCAATGTCTACCACACACAACAGTATGGTAATGTCTGTTTGAGCGTTTTTCCCACATGTGTATTCCTCATTTGATATTCAGTAAATAAAAAAACAAAATGATGATCATTGTTGTAAGTCTTTGTTGTTTTCCCTTTTATCAAACAGTCGGCTAAAGTCACTCCCGCCCAGAGTTACTTTGGCATGCTGCGACAAATCCTTTCACACAAGAAGAGCAGTACTAGATTTGATACCGACAAGCGCAGACTTATCCAAGGTAATAATAATGATCAATTCCCTTTTTAATTCTTTGCTTAGGTGATATTTGAGGCTTCAATCATTTAACCAATGGATAACATTGTAAGATCCCCTGGAATGGTTTGTAATAGTTCATAGAAAAATAACCGTTTTTATTTAGTTAAAAGTGAAAAATCAGTCAGATTTTATCACCTAGACACCTGGGCCCTGTTTCATGCAAGGGTCTTATCTAAAGACAGTCCTAACTGCCACGTGACTATGACTGAATTACTTACATAATGTACATAATTCAGCCATAGTCACGTGACAGTTAAAGGACAATGAAATCCAGAGGAATTGTTGTATGCACTATAATACACTAAATATAATGAATAGTCTCTGAAAATTTGAGCACAATCGGTCAAGAAATAAGAAAACTTTGGCTCTTTGAAAAGAGTCATGTATTTCTTTGAGTGACTCAAATTGGCAATGCACTCTGGCAAAGTTGTGGACAACTCCCCATACATTTTGTACACAAAATTTCAGTTTTGTTCAATTTTCTCAAAATTTATGTTTACCCTTCGTTCGAGTTCAACATATGTTTTGTAGAATGCTTTTATACATAACATATCATGAGTAGGAGGAATGGAAAAATGTGACTATGAAGAAAACTGTAAAAATGGGAACATTTGTGTACAAAACATATGGAGAGTTGTCCACACACTTATCAGAGTGCGTTGCCAATTTGAGTTCCCCATAGGAATAAATGGACATCTTCAAAGAGCCGTAGTTTTCTTGTTTCTTACCCGATTATGCTCTAACTTTCAGAGATTATTCTTCTTAATCTCTTCAAGACTATGAAAGCAACATTTTGCTTGGGTTTCATTGCCCTTTAAGACTTTAGATAAGACCCTTTCATGAAACGGGGCCATGTATCCTATGCCAGGTGTACAGGGGCGGATCTAGCTTTTTGCCAAGGGGGGGGGGGGGGGGGGTTTGATCCATAGACGATGCGGAGTATCATGGACGAGCCGCAAAGCGGCGATTTTTTTTTTGGTATTTTGATCCCCCGTAAGTGATTTTTGTAACCTTTTTTCACTTTCGTCCACGAGCCGCAAAGCGGCGATTTTTTTAGGCTATTTTGAACCCCCATAAGTGATTTTTTTTCTTCACTTTTTTCACTGATACATTTTCACTTGGCAGCCCAAGGGGGGGGGGGGGTTTAAACCCCCTAAACCCCCCCCCCCCGTAGATCCGCCACTGGTGTATCAGATGAACACATAATATATTGCATAATGAAATCTTAAGATGATACAGAAGTTATGACGCTACCCTCTCTTTGCAGAAAACAAAGTGCAAAATGCAATCAAGAAGAGGGAGACCGATGCAGTGAATGGCCTCGTGACTACAGGGGAAAAGACAAAAGAACAGAAGAGGGTACAAGCTACGCCCCCTCCTTCTGGGAAGAAGAACGATGTCCCCCCTCCTTCAGAAAAGGCGCTTGGTACCCCTTCCTCGAAAAAGGCACCTGGAACCCCTTCCTCGAAAAAGGCACCTGGCACCCCTTCCTCGGAAAAGGCCCCTGGCACCCCTTCCTCGGAAAAGGCCCCTGGCACCCCTTCCTCGGAAAAGGCCCCTGGCACCCCTTCCTCGGAAAAGGCCCCCGGTTCCCCTGCCCCAGATAGGAGCCGCTACATAGTCGGCGTGGATGAGAGAGAATCAAGGCGGTACCCAGGACCAGATGAAGAGGGATTTACGCACACCAAGCACTCTGATACCATCTTGGCGGATAGCCCACTCTTTGGTATTGACTGTGAAATGGTAAGTTATGTGTTGAATTGGTTAGATTTGTTTTGTCATGAGTCCTTTCATTTGTCATTTTGTGTTTTGAGTCATTTTCAAGAGATCTTTATCTATCATTTAGAACTGAATTTGATTGATACCTACATATTTGTTCTTTGTGAAAAGTACATAGTTTTGAATATGTCGGGCTGTAGGTATATTATCAATATTGCCCTGTTTCCAAACTTCAATAACTGTTAACACTCTCGAGTGCCAAATGAAATTGCAAGAATCATCCTGACCCAGTTCGTAATTCAAGTTTACATAAATGGCTTAAACCCACGTTTCTCGTATACATTTCATACGCACCGATCTATTGTGTGCATAAAGAAACATATCAATGGCCCTGATTCTGCGATTATTATGCGTCGACCATGAGACTTGGAGGGTTAACCCTAATCAGGCCGGGTTATTTTGGCTATGCGGATTCCACCCCCACCCCCCCCCCCCCCTGAGATCTCGGCCGTCGAACGCGCGGCCACCACACAATTTGGCACGCAGATAGCTTGCAACATAATCTACAAGATTGCATTGTTATTTTTTTTAAATTAATACATTTTTGATTAATTATGCAAATTTATGCAGAAATCCCCTTTTTGTCTGCAAATCATTAAATATTGCCCAGAATATGCTAATTCTGTGCATGAATATTCTTTATGACTTAATAAACAGGTTTTGAACATTGAAAATTGCGACAGCCAGAATTTTCCTTATGTATTTCTTTGTTTTTGGAATTTCTTATGTATTTCTTTGTTTTTTCGACTTACGTCTTGTATTGTTTTTTTCCAATGGAATAAATTATTGACAATTATCCAACCATTTTTAGCCCAAAATTAAATGATTGCAGTGATTAGAAGGAAAAATAATGAAGGTTTTGTGTATTCAAGGAAATAATCAATTTCTATAGGATTTGTACACAAATCACAAAATTTAGCGATTTTAGGGCCGACGTTCACTTACAAAAGGTCACGTGACTTTAGAAAGGTATACCCGGTCGTCACAAATTTGGTCTCAAAAGTTGCGCAAGACTTCAATGAAAAAACTCATGAAATCACACGAAAAGTCGAGGGGGGGGGGGTGGATTCCATCTAAGCTTAAAGCACTTGCTCCATCAACTGTTGGCTAATTATCGTTAATTTCTTTGCTCTGATTTAGGTACTAACATCGGCCGGTTCTGAGCTGACAAGGGTATCCCTCACAGACGAGGCAGGCAAAGTGATGTACGACTCGCTCGTCAAGCCAGAAAACCCGATCAGAGACTACCTCACCAAGTAAGTTTGATTTTATTTGATTTTATTAATTCATCTATTTTCTACATTTTCAACAACATATCATATAAATGAAGATGAACAAATTCCCTTCCTTTGAAATAACATATTATATAACAAATATTGATAAATTACATTGAAGGATTTTGATTGCACTTTGATTTCATTTTATTGGTTGATGCCCAGCAAGCTGTAATAACAGAACTTCTACCAGATGCCATCTTGGTTGGTCACTTATTAGTTGTTTTACACACTTCACTAACACTGGATAGATGTATTACTTTTGTATCTATTTTAGATTTAGTGGGATGACCAAGGCACTGCTAGCCCCTGTAGAGACTAGATTGGCCGATGCCCAGCAAGCTGTGATAGAAGCGTTGCCCCCAGACGCCATCTTGGTTGACCAATGTTGTTTACACTCCACTAACCATGGATATGTGTACCTTTTCTATCTATTTAAGATCAGCGGGATGACAAAGTCTCTGCTAGCCCCTGTACAGACTAGATTGGCCGATGCCCAGCAAGCTGTAATAACAGAACTTCTACCAGATGCCATCTTGGTTGGTCAGTTGTTAGTTGTTGTGCACTTCACTAACCATGGATATGTGTACCTTTTCTATCTATTTTAGATTCAGTGGGATGACAAAGTCTCTGCTAGACCCTGTAGAGGCTAGATTGGCTGATGCCCAGCACGCTGTGATAGAAGCGTTGCACCCAGACGCCATCTTGGTTGGCCAATGTTGTTTACACTCCACTAACCATGGATATGTGTACCTTTTCTATCTATTTTAGATTCAGTGGGATAACCAAGTCTCTGCTAGACCCTGTAGAGACTAGATTGGCTGATGCCCAGCACGCTGTGATAGAAGCGTTGCACCCAAACGCCATCTTGGTTGGCCAATGTTGTTTACACTCCACTAACCATGTACATGTGTACCTTTTCTATCTATTTTAGATTCAGTGGGATGACCAAGTCTCTGCTAGCCCCTGTAGAGACTAGATTGGCCGATGCTCAGCGAGCTGTGATAGAAGCGTTGCCACTAGACGCCATCTTGGTTGGCCAAGGACTGGAGAATGATCTGAGGGCACTCAAGGTACCACATCTTTCATGCACCTTTTATTTATCTCTATTTATTTTCTGTTCAACATTTTGGGTAGTCCTTGTGTTCAAGGGTTGAAATTAATATTAGTATTATAGTGATCCATTGTAAAACTTCATAACATTTTTCCAAAAGTGATATTTGTGGTCTCAATTATATACTGATATCATTATAAGATTCTTCTGGATAAAATGTCATAGTTTCATAGCAGAAGAGCGCTGTTTATCCAGTGAAAAAATAACAATTAATGTCAGATTTTGTCACCTTTACCGATTTATATTTTAAACAATGGATAAATGTTCCTGGGATGCACATCCATGCAAACAGTGCCATCTTGTGAACACCTTGCTTACTGTGCGTAAATTCACACTGGCACAGTGTTATGCAGTGCGCGCGGTTCAAAATGATGATCCGCTGTGTAGCATCCCCATGCTTGACAATCTTCAAGGTCATGGACATTCATGGAATTTGATTTAAAAGTAAATTTAGGGTGCGTCGTTTGGAGCACACCTCCAGGTCGATAGTGAAACTCTGCATGATACATTTACTAAATGAACCGCTACTCACCATTTATGGCAAAAGAAAAGAAGAGTCATAAGAGAGGATTCGAACCCATATAACAAGTGTTAAGTCCACAGCGTGACCAGTAGGCCACGTACACGGCTGATGGTCAGTATGGTCTCATTGTAATAATAACCCTCAAACTCACCCAAACCCTAATCCTAGTGACGTTGCGTGACGTCACGATATGAATATTCATTATCGACCTAGAGCTGAGGTAGACGTTGACGTGGAGGTGTGCTCCAAACGACGCATCCGTAAATGTATGAGCCCTGTATAATTTATCTTGTTCTTCCGTTGCAGCTGTTTCACCCGCATTGTGTAGACACGAGTAACATGTTCACTGGATCAGAGAGAAGGGTCAAACTCAAGCTGCTGGCCAAGGAATACCTCAAGTGAGTGCTTTAAAGGGAACCAACACCCCAAAATAATGTGCTAATATTATGTATTTGAAAGAATCTAGTTTTCGTAGACCATTCCACCAAAATGTTATTAGCTAATACATTTATATGAAAGAGAATCTAGTTTTAGTAGACCATTTCACCAAAATGTGATTTGCTTATACATTTATATGAAAGAGAATCTAGTTTTAGTAGACCATTCTACCAAAAAGTTAAGAAAAAAGTTATCATTGGAAAGCTCCTTATCATACTAAAATATACATTTCATGCATCTGCTAAAGAAGACTATGAGCTATTGTCTAGGAACTTAAAAGGTGGTTATTTTCCTAAGACAATACAAATAGCCTGTTCCTGCAGATCCATGAATGTTTGTTTGCAGTAGTCATGATTACAAGGTGGCTTGATTGATTTGAAAATTAAAGTTTTAAAAATATTTACTGTTAATTTTTTGTAGATATCGCAAATTGTCCAATGTTAATATTAAGGATATTGTCACATATTAGTGGATAGCATAAACGGATGCCCGACGGATGAATAATTTGTTGAAAAAAATTATCCATTGCTGCATGCAGAGAACTTTCCACCAGATAAAACAACGGACCTCGCCTGACAAGGATCGCATTCCCTGAACGAGAAACAGGCAAGAAACGCATACCAATGGAGATGAACGGATTACAAATTTTGCTCTCTATCGGGTGTCCATTAACCCTATCGGTGATATGTGACATGGGTTTAAAGTTAAGTGTTACAATGTTTTATTTACTCATCTTTCATAGTCGAGACATTTAGTGTGGTTCTTCCGGCCATGACTCTGTTGAGGACACTACTGCAGCTAAACCTGGCCCCCCCCCCCCCACCCCAAAAAAAAAAAAAAAAACCAAGACCCCATTGTCAAGCAAAAAAACCCATAGTCGAGACATCCAGTGTGGTTCCTCCGGCCATGACTCTGTTGAGGACTCTACTGCACAGCTGTGGACCTGTTCAAGCTAAATCTGGCCCCCCAAAACCAAGACTGGGACTAAAACCATTGTCATGACTAAATAATGATAGAAATCTCTTTCTATTTTTCCTCTTTCCTCTCCATCCATAGTCGAGACATCCAGTGTGGTTCTTCCGGCCATGACTCTGTTGAGGATGCGACTGCTGCTGTGGACCTGTTCAAGGTAAAGCTGGCCCAGGGAGATGGGCTCAAGAACTTCTACCAAGACCAGGACTACAAGAAGGGACCAGTCTTTGAGGCCAGAGAAAGGTATTAACCTGTTCCGTACTAGATTGTGCAACCCCTATAGAGTTTATACAGGGCCCACCAAGTTTCCTGCAGGCAATGGGTTGATAACTGTGATACCAGTACATTTTTAAAACCATTGAAAAGTGTGTTAGGAAGTAGGGCCACTATAAAAGAGATTTGTAGCTCAGTTGTTAGATTGTTCTTTCTCATTTAATTTATTCATTGAAGCTAATTCGTTCATTTTCTTTTATTTTGTTATTGTACATTTTTTTTTTTTATTTACATACACATTTTGGAAAATAGTTATATTATTTTATGAGCAAAAAGACTTTTCTGTAATATATTCCATAATAATTATTATATCAATATTATCCCGTCCAGCATTTTCCAAGTTGCCCAAGAGGTTATCAAGAAGACGTGTGTGGTGGACACTGGGATAACTCTTGAGAAATTCAAGGAGTGGGTCAGCTGTGTGGTCTGCTCAAACGATTAGAATCCCAGCGAAGTGAACAATATTTTACTAATATTCATGTATTTTATTCATTGTAAATTATAAATTGTATTAACTTTTTTTCTTCTATCCCTTCCAGCATTTTCCAAGTTGCTCAAGAGGTTAACAAGAAGACGTGTGTGGTGGATACTCGGACAACTCTCAAGAAGTTTAAGAAGGAACCTGTCAGCTGTGTGGTCTGCTCAAACGACGCAGAGGTTTGTTATGCAAGAGATACATAATCCTTTGTATGTGCATTTGATATGATAATCCTTTGTATGTGCATTTGATATGATATTGGATGTGGACAATATCATTGTGCGCTATTTGTAGATGGATCGCACGATGTAAATGCTAAACTATTATTATTTATGTATTATTATTAGTATTAGTATTATTTTTTTTATTTTTTTATTATTATTATTATTATTATTATTCTGTATTATCAGTAATATTATTAAAGTTGCTGCTACTGCAGCTAGGTTAAATCATATTGATCATTCAAGAATGTTTTTGTCCATTCTTTATTTGATTGATGTAGAAATGACCACAATAATAATTGTGTGTTATATGTGTGAAATGATGCAGGTTTGGTTGCCAAACAAACATTATAAATTGATGTCTATATTGATACAGTGGAACCTCTTTATAACAAGGTACCTGATAAAGCGAGGTACAGTAGTTTCAAATGTCCGGGCTCTATGGATTGTATTATTTTTTATTATTTTATTATTTTTAAGCCCTGATACATCAAGATATCTGATATAACAAGGTATTATAATAATAATATACTCAATTTATATAGCACCTAATATGATTCACTGCATTAGATACATATAATTGGGCAGAAGTTTGTTACCGTTTTCTCTTTCTTTTCTCCTTCAGATATGCAAGAAGACATGCAGTGTGTTGTCTGGGTCAGACTTTGTGTGTATGCAGCTGCATGGATACAGCAATCTACTCAATGGGGACACAGTGAACGATGAAGATATAGAAGTAAGCTTATCAAATCTTTTCTAGGTATTCATTACTTCTGAAAACTTCTTCTCTAAAAATAAAATAAAAATCCCCTTTGTAATAAATATTTAAGGGCAAAAAATGTGTCGTCCTTATTATTCTGTTTTAAGCACTACAGGGAAACCTACCTGTCTATTAAAGACCACCCAAGGGATACAACAAATTTGGTCTTTGGTTGATTTAAATGTGGATTATTTCCTACTGATGCAAGGTCAGAAGTCTTTATAAGCATGTAGTCTTTATAGACAGGTTAATGTACATGTAATGTACATGCTTCCTTGGGAGACAATATTGGTTTGACTTTGCATGTTTGACTTTAGTATATAAATGACAGTTGTTCTTTACTTACTATTGTTGACTTGTTTCTAGGCAACTCTATCACTGATGGACGAGAGGGTTGGGAAAGTACTCGCCGCGTTACCTAGCAACACCCTTCACGTGACTCTCATGCCCGGATCGGTTAGGACGAGGGAGACTGCCGATGCCGAGAGGGGTGACTTTAAGGTGCGCAACGGGAGATGTGTCGTCGGACTAAAAGTGGAAAACGTTGTGTTTCCTGGCAATGATAGATAGCAGTTCTGGCAGCAACTGGCAATAACTGCATGTGCTTTATTACCATTTTACACCACTGTTCCATTCAGCTACTCAGTATGTATGGTCTTTTGTGCTCGGTATTCCCTGAGAGGGGTAACTTTTAATGTGCGCTAAGGCAGATGTGTCGCCGGACTTAAAGTGGAAAACACCGTGTTTCGCCACAATGAGAGATAGCAGTACATACAGACTGGACACTTAAAGACATCCACTATTGCTGCTCTCTACCCAGGTGTATAAAATGGGGACTCAGTTAGAGGTGAAAGCCTTTATGTGAATGAACTTCTCAAAGCCCATGAGCCGCTTGGAAGGAAGGCTCCCCAGGGAGTGGAGATGGTGCACACAATGTGTGCAGGCTGGCATTTTATACTATGTCCAGGATAGAGATGATATTTTATCATATTAGGCGCTATATAAATCGAACCTATTATTGTTATTTGTATCTGTTTACCACTCAACACCGGCCGTTCCATCCTGTGATTTACAAATCTGAACTACCTTTGATTACTATCTAAAGGGGAACAGAAGGCTAATAACCAAGTCCTGTAATCAGGGATGCCAGTTTTTCAGGCCATAGCCTGATTACAGGCTCTGACACCTTTCCATGTCAGGCTTTATCAGGCTTCATATTTTACATAACATATGAGGCTCCAACATGTCTGGGTCTCTTTTCAGGCTCATCTGGAGAAACCAACTGGTATCCCTGTTTAATGCAGTGGCTTCAGATCAGACAGGGTTGTGATAAGTTACATTGGATAAAAGATAACAGTACTTTTAATACAGGATGTTTTTAGCGAGTCTTATGTTTCTTAATATGTTTTCACATATTTTAACCCCTTGACTACGGGAACCGAGTGGGTTGTGTACAAAGTCTATGGAGATTCCAGAATCTCAAAGGGTACAGGTTAATACAGATAATGTAGATTTTTAAAGATTTTATTTCCAACTTTCAAACAAGAATAGTTTCTATTTTAGTTATAGAATAAGGAAATGGATAGGTATGATAGTGTGCTGATCAAAGTAACACATATTTAGTACATGTATATCCCTGTATTTAAATCATGCTAGTTTTGTAAAATAATTTTGATTAATCCATTTTTAAAAATGTTTAATACCATTCCATCTTTCAAACAAGTGTAAATTTTAGATCATGGGGAATGGGCTGGTTGTGATAATATGCTGATCCAAGTTACACAAAGTAAAATATATTATTCATGATGTGGTGTGGTAAGATTGGTAGAGCGGACACTTCCAGTCGCGAGATCCCAGAGTTCAAAACCAGTGTACGCCTACTGCATTTGTCCTCCAGCAAGACAAATAATTGACTATTGCTGCTCTCTACCCAGGTGTATAAATGGGGACCCGGTATGAGGTGAAAGCCTTTGTATGAATGATCTTCTCAATGCATATGTGCTACTTGGAAGGAATGCTCCCAAGAAGGTGGAAATGATGCACACAATGTGTTCAGGCTCGCACCGCTTTTTATCCTGTGCTTTATTAAAGTGGTCCATTAAGTTTTTCAAAATCACTTGGAGCTTCACATTTCTCCTGTACCTTGCCGTTCGGTTTATGGTACAGTAGAACTGAATATTGAAATTTTGTATTTATTTTGTGAATGTCTCCCTAATTATGGAAATATTTATGATTGAGTGTAAAACATTCCACTTTTTGATTGCAGTCAAAATCAATGGGCAGTAAGTGATAAAATACAACATAAGTTTTCACCAGGTAAACAGTTTTTTTTTCATGAATCTATCACACATCATTCAGAAATAATAAGAATCTTACAATGATAGTATAAGCATATTATGACTGAAGTCTCAAAAATGTTTTTTTCAGGAAAACCTTATGAGTTTAATGAAACCTATTTTATAATCTTACAACAGAGTCCTGATACTGAAACAAATCAAATGTATAATTGAAAGAAAATATTTCTATAGAATGCAAATCTAACTCACACAGAAAAAAACCTTTCTCCTTACCATGTAATAATGTTAATGTTGTATGCACTTAACTTCTTTGTAATAAAAAGAAATTTTAACAATTGTAAATACTGTGTTGACTGTTTTGAAATTATTGTCGGGTTTTGTGCTGTAGGTAAAAGGGGTAACACTATGAAATTAGTCAAAACATATTTCTGATTTCCATGGTTTTCATCTTTTCTAAAAAGCCTGCAGGAACAATTTGTATCGACCAATAATAAGGACCTCCTCTTGTTTCATAATCATCATGAAGACCGTTATTGAATTGCCAATAATTTTTTAGAAAAAGATAAAACAAAAGTTTGTTAAGGGTTAAGGGTCTTTTTAAATAACCAGCATTCGTACAGTACTAGTAAAAAGTACAGTGGAACCTTGATAAAACAAGGACATCGGGACCAAGGTAGAAACAAAAGAATATAAAGAGCTTGGACCAGAAAATTACCTTAACAGATGATTTTTGTTCCATCAGAGCTCTTTATGAGGTCCCACTGTACTATAATTGAGAGGTACAGTATATTGATGGATGAATAGATGGGAATTGTCCTTGGGTGTGTTTCACAGGGATCCCAAGTCGGAACTTAAATTTGACTTAAAATTATGGAAACCATTAGATTCTTTGTTAAATTGTTAAACAAGTTCTGTTGATAAAAAATCAATATTTTCTTTTATCAAAGAGACTTCAAGTTATTGATGTCAAATTTTGTTGAAAGTTTCAAATATTCATATTTTGGGCTCTTGAATATGTCTAATTCTAAAGCAACAAATGGCTTTCCATAATTTTTAAGTCCAACTTTGTACTAAGTTAGACATGGGATCTGTGTGAAACACTTACTTGATGACCTTAATAACAAAACATTATAATACTAAGAAATACAATATATGAACAAAAAAGGTAGTGTCATTAATATCTTCCACTTTATTCTGAGGATATATGTATGTACATTTACAGTTTTCAATCACGTGGCTCATATATATCAAACTACAAGACCAGTATTTTAATAAGATCTGAATAATCATGTCATCAGGTACTGCAGTAGAACAATATCTTCTCTACAACACTCTTCAATTCATATAATTATCACAATTATAACCACACAAAAAAAGATAATACAATTTTAATTATTACACTTTTGTTACAACTACGTATTATGATAAGTCTGAGATGACATCCTGTAAATTCTCCAACTAGTGTATAAAGTAATGTGGTAAATTTTTATTTATTGGCATAATTCTACTTCTGGATAACATGTTTTGACCAGTATTAAAGACTTACGCTACATGTACTACGTGAAGAAAATGTGAGAACACATTGATGGTCTTCTGTGATGAAGTACACAAATCATTTTTTTCTACAACAGCAAAGCATGAAAACGGATTATTATTTGGGATTAACTGATGAGCCAGGGGTCATTAATAATAATAATTGCACAGCAGTAATATGATGGGGGTGGGTCTCGCACACTGAACTGAAACTGTGGAAGAAACGTACCCATTCAGATGGCCACTAATGAACAGACTGCGATGCATGCTGCCATCTTGGAAAAACTTGATAATGAATCTGTATGATATTTTAATGTTTGTGACTCAGATTGTAAATTCAATTGCAATTTAGCCTTCTCAGATATGATGATTTAATACAAACGGCATGAATTGAATTGAGTCAATCTGTTGTTTGATGATAAATGTCAGTGTTGGAAAATATAGAAAGGATTTGCTTTTTTGTTTTGTATTCTTATGCAAAATTGTAGTGAATGAACATATAATACATCATCCTCTGTTTAGACAATCAATAAGCCAACAGTGGCAACATCAAAGCCAAAATCGGGACTTCAATCTTTCATATGATATTCAAATTAAAAATTTGGTAAAACTATGTGCAACATGCATCCAGACCTGTTCACTAAAGAATGAAGCTATTCAAGCCCAAACTCTAGCTCAGCTTCAACCTTTTTTTAGATGATAGGGCTAAGTGTGTAACAAAGAGATTCTTTTAGTTGTCAACTAAGGTTAACTTTTTAGTAGCTAGTAGGTAATGAATGCTTACCAAAAATAACCATAGCTAGTGACTAAGGCAACTTTGTGTTGATTACTTTAATAGCCCAAACATCTAATTTGAACTGTGTTGAAGCTAGTGTGGTTTTATGAAATATGGGCCAAGGATTTAAATTCAGCTTCACTTCTTTGAATGAATCGTCCATTCCACAGGTTATCAGTTCAGTGGCTCGGGTATCTATTCTATGCACAAAAATCAACACTTCATCCTCCATTGTAGTTATAATCATAAATGAACATACTGTAACACAGGAGTTTGAATACAAAACAGCCGACTATCATGATCATAAAATACACTGTAACCATAACAAAAAATGATGCTCTAACAATCACCTGCATATTAATTAAGACCACCTGTAGAGACCTGTGTCCATATTCATGAAACTCTGATGTCTTTGTTTCATGCTAAATCTATTTTTGACAAGAGGACCAAGAAGTATAAAGCTAAGTGGTCTTTGTACTTGATAAATTGGGTAAATAATGTAGGTAACCATAGTTAATCACAGTTCACCATAAATAAATGTAAAAACTGCTGAACAAGTTTAGTTAGCTACTAAAAAGACCAAATGTTGCACAATTGGGACTATCATCCAAACCAGAATTAACATGTAACTAAAGATAGCAGGGTTTCATGAACAAGGACTAGATACCTCGACTCTCTACAAAGCAACTTCTTCAAGATATTGAAAAAAATCAAAACCTACCCATTATCCTACAATCAAGCACCACTATTAAACAAATGACCGTAAATAATAACTGAAAATAGTGACAAAATATATCAGTTTGACACAAGGATCTCACTGACAAAAAAACAACAAAACATATTGATAATTGAAAATCACAACTTAAAACCATGAAACATATAAAGGTAGGTAGTATAAATGCACTTAAAGAGACCATTACATGTACATATAATTCTAGTTTTAATAATGTATTTCTAACACCGATTCCTGATTATCACATATACAGTATATACATGTAAATCTTGTGTAGTATTCCTTGTTTGGGGTAAAAAGTGAAACTTTTTAATTTTATTATCGCAACATAGCCAACTGGCGCATAATGATTGCAACTTCATTTTGACAATCTTTTGTGCCTCCAAATACATTGTTCATGTTCCAGAAATCAAGAACTGCCAAACCAAAGTCATGCTAGTTTTACCAGGGCCCTGTTGCAGAAAGAGTTGCAATGGATTGTACAGTTGCAATCAATTGCAAGTCAGATCATGTACATGTAACTAAATGCGCATATATGATTGGTTCAAATTTGCATGTTGTCCGACAAGCAATTAACTGCAACTTTACAATCGATTGCAACACTTACTGTTTTTGCAAGAGGGCCCCGAACTACAAAAAGTGTGCCCTCGGTAACCAAAATTGAATTAGTTTTAAATGTTCGTGACCAGGCAACTACAGTAGTGTAGAGTAGACTTTCTTATTTTATTTTCTGTTCGAAGGCTACCCAGTGTAGGGTTCAGGCAATAAATGTTTGAAGTCTCTATTTTACTTGCCCGAATGGATCGCCAGAAAGAAGGAAATTAGATCATTTGGAACCTCGCTTTATGATAAGCATATGTACATGATGATGTTGATGATGACGATGACGACACTATGATGGCACTCTTTATCTGTTTCAAACATTCAAAGGCATGCAATGAGGTAAGAATTTGTTTCTTGTATTTTGTATAATGATAAAGCATGTTTGCTCAACTGCTCAGGTTGATTTTACACACGTACATGTCCATTTGTACTTGCTTCTATACATATTATCCACACATGTATACTAAATTTAATAAAATGTCTATTAATCTAATCTAATAACATGAAATACAAATAATAAATGGTGTTTAATCATAAAATAGGGTTTGGAATTTGGATCTGGATCAGTAAGGTCATACTAAACTATATATAAATGGGATAATATCATTACATTTTAATATTACGTACATGTAGCACACAGATCAAATTGTACATGGACACTGAGCAATGCTACGTAAACCAGGCCCCATATTCATAAAACCCACTAGCTTAGTTCCTTGCTAAGTGTGTTTTAAATGTTCAGTTTATTGATCAACAAACAGTTTTCCTAGTCCCCAACTAGGGTCAACTGGGTTAGCCTTAGGTACCAACTAAGTTAACCTTAGTTAGCAACTTAAAAATCTTGTGTTTAAGTCTTAGCCACGTCCACTATAATAGACTTAGCAAGGAACTAAGTGGGCTTAAATATTAAATCTGCACACTGTTTTTAAATTTAAACCTTGCCTACGGGAACCTAGCGAGTCCTGTAATAACTATGAGAAATGCAAATTCTTGTAGGCAATGGTTTAAATAGATCAGATTCTGCCAAATGTGGACTTGCCAAATAGTGTATACAAATAATCATGATACAGATATTGTGCAGGTTTCACAGAAAAAAGCACTTGTACTATAAAATACACTCAGTCATTTCACATGTGCATTCACCCGATGTGAAAGTGCTTACTCTATTAAATTCTTTCATTATAAATATGTCCTCCCCATTGAAAAATGTACTAATACAGTATTAACTTGTAATTCATACAGATTATTGCTATAAATGTTTTAAAATATATACGATAAGAAAATACCTACAATTAGCAATTTTTTAATACAAATATCTATACAATTTGAATGGACAAAATATTCAATTACATGTATGTATTTCAATTTCTATAACTCACATTATGGCTTAAATACATTATATCAACTTTAATAGTTGAACTTACAGTTTGCTTTTATACAATTCTGTAGTGCAAGTGAGCTTAAGCAAACATAGATTAGTGTGCCTAATGATTAAATCAATTATAGTAAATTCATTACTTCTCATAGTAAATATGCATCAATAGTTCAAAACTAGCAGATGAAATTTAAAAAAAAACAATGACATCGTCTAAAAAAATAATTTTTAGTTTACGTTAAGTGAGCTTTATCCAAATACTTGTTTTACATACTAGTCAACTTTTTTCTACAAATAACATAAAAATGGTGGTATACTGTTCTATTACTTGAGATGACATGTGCATTTTTATAGCTAGAGTGCAAGTCATCATGATTCAATGTTGCTGATGGATATTGGTTTAGAAAATACATGGTTTTAAGAGATACTCTCCTATATTGTATTGTACATTATATATTTACAAGTCAAATAGTAATTTGACGCAAAACGTTCCCACAATAGCAAAATCCAAACAATCCCGCACCCACTTTATGATTGACATGTCTCGGTCCAGTTTGTGCAAACAGCCAAACTATCAATAAATGCTAGAAATAAACTTTTTTGCCTATTGGGCAAGTAAAAACATGATTTTTCAAATTCTAGTGGCCCGCAACCTGAATCTGGTGGCCCCAAACAAGGAAAACATTAAAACTTCTGTTATATTTGGTTGCCCATTCGGGCTAGTGGAATTAAACATAATTAGGTGGGTGGCCCAAAGCTATTTCTTTTTAGTGGCCCTGGGCCAGTAAATCTGTGCTAATTTTGAGTTTGGGTCCAAAATAGTAATTTCTCAGGTTGGTGTCTATTGAGATTTCATGCTATACCAAAAGCAAGCTTCCACACAAACTTTTTTGCTGTAGTGGCAAGTGCCCGTTTGGGCAAGTAAAATCATACATTTTCACATTTTACTTGCCCTAACAGAAAATGTACTTGCCCGCATACTTGTACCTTCTAGATGAGATTTACACGAAGTATTTAAGCAATCACATCTTCACTCGTAGTTGAAACAACTATTCATTTGCGCTATTGGGCATCCAAATTACGTCCAAGAGTACAAATGTGACCAAAAAAAGCTTCTTTAAATAAAAAACATAATGGAGAAAATAACTTTTGTAAAAATAACTAAACACTCTAAGCTTGTAATGGCATACATTCAACCATGTTCATGTAAAATATGCCTACATGTACACATGCAAACAATAATGTTATCTCTTCAACAACAAATCTTTAATTTTATACTGTTTTGTCATGATAAACCAAGAAGACAAATACACTATAATTTTAATTTAAATACTGAAATACTGAATATCTCTGCCAACTAACTAAATAAGAGTACATTTAAAGAATATGATACAAATGTACGCTATTATTTTGTACACCAATCATACATAATAATGTCACTCATAAGATAAAGGTCAATTAAACTGTTAATACATGTATACATACTGTACATGTAGAGAATACATGTACAGAAATTGCGGTGCATTCATATGGTATTCACATATCTTGGTCTGTACGACACTGTTCATCTTGATACAAATCCACTTTTTTGCAGCTTTTTGTGGTATGATATATGCAGAATGGTAAAAAATTGTGCAGGTAAAACTAAGAATTGTCACATTTATTTTTCTTGATCAATCTAGCAATCAAGTTAGACCTACAGGTAGATCTATCAATTTCAATCCCAGGCTCTAAAGAACCTCAAATACATGTACATTGGAAATTAGATGTTGTGGTGAATGTCACAAATAAATAACATCTGACCATTTGCTTACTATAATTTATGTTAGGCAATGAATCCTCAAAAAGTCCACACCAATAATTTTTTTTTTTTTGTAGTCAAACCTGCCATAGTGGCCACCTGTCTGTAACAGATATCCTGCCTACATGTACACAGGTTTGATTGCAAAAGAAAAAAAAAGAGCTTTGTTGCAAAATGCAATATAATCAGAGTTAGGCTGGGTTATCATTTTCAAGCATTTCCTGATTATTTTCTTTAAAGGGGAACACCAGGCAAAGAACAACACATTATTATGTTTTGGGTACCGTTTTGTGATATCAAATAGATACCCAACATTTTGCAAAGGGTTGTGTAATTCATAAACAAAGCAATTAATTTCCACCACTTACGGAACCACTGCGATTTCCTGGTTCCATACGGTCCAATAATTTGCGAGTGCGCCAATGCTATTCACGCGCACGTTTGTAAACAATAGATTCCTGGGCGATTCGTTCGCTCTGCACATGTTGCAATTCACCGCACACATAGCAGTCTGCGTAATTCAGACCGCATGAACGCATGCTTTAGAATGGTGATGCGTTTCCAATTTTTTTTTTTTTTTCTGGAAACATATTTTTGTGAACGTGTTGATGGAATGGAATACTAAAGATGTTACCTTTCTTTAATAAGAATATTATTTTTGGGTGGTGGTACCCTTTAAATTCGAGCAACTTCAAATTGGCAACAAATCGAGATATTGCATTTTGCAGAAGAACTTAATTTAATGTAATGATTTCCAATGAGCAGAAGCAAAACTGTTTTTCTACTGTCAATCTACTGTCTTCATTTTGTCCATAACACTCTGATGTTACATCATTGGCATTATAAATACAATAATACATGTAAGTGGCAAAACGATGCTTAAATGCAAATTGCAAACCTTCACCGAGAAAAATTAGAAAAAAGATAACTACTTTAGATTAAAAATGAACTTGATAGTATTACTGTACAAACTTGCTGGTCAAGACAGTACTAGAGAAAAGCAAAGGAGTGCACTTACTTTTGCAAACTCTGTATTTCCAATTAATATGGTAATTTGAAGAAATATTGATAAAGTGCATGCAATACTGATGAGGACAAAAATAACATTACTAATGGTCGATACAGGATACTAACAACATATTGAAAATAGGCTATAATAAAAAGTAAAATATCTTATCTGGATTAGAGTCTAAATTTAGTCTGATATTTACACAATTGGTACAATTCAAATGTGCAGTCTACTTAAAAGAATTTGTATGTTAGATCTGGTATTTACATACATGTATTCAAAACTGAGTTGTCAATACATCCAACAAAATTATACCAAATAACAATTTGTTTAACAATTTTATTTGGCATTTAAATACAAATAAAAGATGTATGTCATAAACCATACTAGCTCAATAAAATGGAAGGGTTTGTTTACATTAAGAGAAAAAGATGACTGGGGTACACAATATTAAAATGAATGCCTTTCCCCCAAAAAATCACATGAATCACGTTGACCGTGGACAGGTACTAATAGAGGACCATGCTCTGCAGTGCATGATTGTGTCCACTCCAAATTAGATACTTTGTGGCGATCCAATTCAAAGAATGGCAGTGATTCCGATAAGACTTAACCATATTATTTGTTAATGAGCAATTTGTTTGCCAGAAGAAAAAAGCAAACAAAAGATAATAGAAATATGCTCTCCATGAGGGCCGATGTCGCCTATTTGCACTACACAATACACATGAATGCCACAGAGCTTAAAAATCCCCGGCACTCAACGTGATATAATGCTAATCATGGTAAACATTTTGAACACTGAGTATACTTTCCGACAGAGCTCTGGTGTACTGTCAGTATAATTATAAAGGATTACAGCAAAGAAACAATAAAACATTAATGATGAATAGATACCTCACGTTGTAAGAAGTAGCAACAACAAATCCCTGTGTCCAACTTAAACAACATACTGTATATCCCATCTTTACTGCGTGACTTGTAGCATTTGATGCTGTTCAGTCTTGTCCATAGATGGATTCATGAGTAAACCCTGACAATTCCTATTTAGAGAGGACTGGTATCACGTCAAAGCTCACATACCAATTTAAACATTAATTATAAAAAATATTAGATCTCGAACGTTGGCAGCTGTATGTCACAATTTCAAGACAAAATTGTGCAACAAAAAATGTTCCATATGACTAGGAGTTGTTACTGTTGTCAATTGAAATACGACAGTTTAAAATCAGCTCATTCACAGCCTATCATTCGTCGCAGATGTGACAAAAGATATGTGAGACACAACTGAAATTGTTTGTAAACAGCATTTGTGTCCCCCATTCTGTCACAGATGACCGATGGATGCTATGGTCAGTGCAGTTTGTGGTCAGTATGCCACAACATTTATCGCATTGTAGCATAACAAAACAATAGAGCTGGGTTGACAAACCAATCAGATGAAGCTATTCAAGCAAATAAGCGGGGTTATTACAGCTTTTTGCGGGTGGCATTCATGTCCAAACATCCGTTGGAGACGTAGTGCACACACATGACAAATAGAAAGTGAGGCAGAACTTGCAGTCAATGTTTGTGCCTCAACATTAATTTCATCACATTGTGATCACATCATTCCAAATTCACTGACCGACAAGCAATTCATTATACAGTAGCTCGTGCTGCTACGCATTCGTAAGCCAAGAAATGCAATAAGTCATTGCAGCTCCTGCTCGAACTACATGTACACATCCATCCCCAAATATAACTTTGCAGACGATGTAGCAAAACTAACGATGAACTTAAGATCAGTCTGTATTACAAGCGAGGCTACTGTCATTAAAGCTTTTCCTCGGCGTTTGTATACTCCTCATGTTCCTCTTCCGACTCCTTCTGCTCCCCGCTGTCGTAACACTGCCCTCCGAACCGCGTCAGGAGACTCATGCCACTGGGCATACTTGGCATGCTTGGCATGGACTTGGGCATACTCGGCATGGACTTAGGCATGCTTGGCATGGACTTGGGCATGCTTGGCATGGACTTAGGCATGCTCGGCATAGATTTAGGCATGCTCGGCTTAGGCATGCTTGGCATCGAAGCCTTATTTATGGCCTTGGGCAGCCAGCTACGCCTGCTGCTGCTGCTACCACCAGCGGAGCTAGAAGGCTCGGCGCCCTCTATTGCACCCATGGGGATAGTCACAACCTCCCCAGAGAGGTCAGGCATTGCCACCGACGATGCACCAGCCTCCTCGTCGATGACTGCGACCACCTCGAGCGACGAACTCGACGACGAGTCCGAGCAATCTCCCGCGGGTGCTTCCCCTGAAGGTCCTCCAGCAGGTGACCCTTGACCTCGGAAGCGAGACAGAATGTTTGGCATGTTGATGTTGGGCATGTTGATGCTGGGCATGTTGGGCATGCTGGGCATGTTGGGGAGGTGGGGCATGTGGACCCAGCTGCGGCGCGCAGAGAAGAAGTTGCGGGTCTGGCGGGCCATGGCGTGCGGCAGGTTGCAGAGCTGGTTGCCCCGCATGTACGAGCCAAAGTGCTTCATATAATCTGTGAGCTCAACTGTCAAGGACAATATTCATTGGAAATGCACTATACAATAATGAATCTTTATTAATATTATTATTATTATTGTTGCTATTATTTCTTGAAATATGATGGTGACATCTTTGTAATAAATACTGCAAGGGTCTATAAAATTAGCAATAACCCCTCAGATATCCCGAGTGTCCTTTAGGCCACCAACATTTTCGAAGGGGTTAAATAATTTGAAGGCAACGCAAATTGGACAATCAGTAAACCTCTGGTAATATACGTAAATAAACTTTCATTAACCCATTCAGGACAGACTGATTTTACTACAAAATGTATTCTCCGTAGACCTAAGCCCAAATATTTTCGGGACTAAAATAGGTCCTGCAATTTATTTGCAACCCATCCATGTTAAAACTGTTAGTGATCATGACCAATTAATGAGTTGAAAATATAGCTTTGTAATATGAAGTATCAATTTGTTTTACTTCGTTACTTCAAGTCACCTTTCCAGTAATTGTTAACAATGTAATAGGTTAACTTAATTTAATGGTAGAAGTTCTGAATGGGAAACCAAACACTGGCATTTTTCGCTTACTGTTACTGTTACTGATAAGTGCATAATTGCTTTCACTTCTAGTCCTATTTTTCCTCTTTGGTATCACTAATTATGGAAATAAATCAATGTTTTCTTAGACCACTATCATCTGTTTTGACTGACCACTGGAGGCTGCCATGTTTTTCAAAGAAATGTCTGAATGTCATTTCAGCCAAGAGGAAATACACGACTAGAATTGACAGGAATAATTAAGGCTGAGTCGGTTCGGTCGATCACACCGGGTACCGACCATTTCAATCGGTACCCGGTTTCGTTTTATCGGAAACGGTGCCCGAAAAAAAAAATAAAATAAAATAAAATGTTAAAAAAGAAATTAAGATTATCACTTAATGTAGCGGAATTCAAATAAAAACGGGGCAATCGATATCATTTACTTTAAAGAGTGGTTATTTTCGAGAAATTCTTGATTTGTTACTTTGTTTGACAGTCAGAAATTGAACAGGATCCGCAAAATTGCTAGTCATTTGAACGATATTGCCAACGGATGTTCACGCAAAGTTAGGCCGACACTCAAGGGGAGATATCTGATGGATATCTGTATGATCGAGCTGATGAGCCAGTGCATTCAAAAAGTGGCTCAAAATACGTATTTTGGTAATTTGCACCATTTTTAAATGTTTTGATATTCTACTTACATGATTGCATGGCGTTTGAAAGCTGAACTGAAGAAAAAAATGAGCCCCAAAACAATGAAAAAAACTGCGCAAAATATCGGTAAATTTTGATCGCAGTGGTGGTCCTAGCCGGGTAATTCAAAACTGAAGTTAGCGTGCGAGCCGGGCAACTGAAGTTAGCTATAGCTAGCATAGCACTCGATCTTCTCGCAATATCGCGCGCGTTGCGAGGTACCGAAAACTTGCTGCTAACTTCAACCTTCGATTATAGCGGCCGATTTCAGCTTACCTCCCGAATGTTCTTTGGAAATTTACCGATATTCAGCGCAGTTTTTTCATTGTTTTGGGGGTCATTTTTTATTCTGTTCAGCTTTCAAATGCCATGTTATCATGTAAGTAGACTACCAAAATGGTGTAGATCACAAAAATGCTAATTTATAGCCACTTTTTGAAGTCAGTGGCTCACCAGCACGATCGTAAATATTTACATTTGATGTTTCCCCGTGACTGGCGGGCTGAGTTTCTGTGAAACTGTGACGCGATGCTGAACAAACGATCGATTTCTAGGTCCAATTTACTTCGGAAAAAATACTTTTCTTGCGAAACTGAGTTAATTCTGGATAGTCTGTAACTATTTTTCCGTAAAGATTGATATGTAAATCCATCAAAACGTCAATATTTGTAATATTATTTGCATATAAAAAGAGCAATATAAGCCCCAAACAGTGCATTTTTGCTGATGCTTGCACGATTGCGTGATTTTACCGGTACGAGTTTCGACGGCAAAAATTTATCGGGATACAGGTTCCCGACCGGTTATAGTTTATCGGTACCCGGTTTTTAAAATATCCGACATGACTCAGCATTAGGAATAATGCACACTTGCAATTGCGCACTTATCAGTCACAACAAATCTTGTCTGGCTTCCCTTTAAAAAGATCAATTCTGAAGGTCGTAAGATTTTTTATTAAATTAAAGAATGCATTTAAAAACAATCAAAACAACATGAATCGAAAATTGTCTGCTCTCCCTGAGGAAAGAGTTCTGTAGTAAAGGATATATGAGAGTCCATGGTGGTTGTCCCCCATTGAGGTAGAGACAGTAAGACAGTCCGTCCCTCGCCTGCCCGTGGATCGAGTAGTAGTAGGGCAGAAACTCGTGGCGCTGAAACTTGTGCTTCTCGTAGAATTTGATGGCCCCCGTGTTGGACGCCAGAACATGGAGGTAGACGGCTTTCACCATTGCACGCGGGCCGTTCGATAGGGAGGTCAGGAAGTTCTCTAGCATAGCAGATGCTGAAATGGATTGAGATATTTATGACAATTAAATAACTTGTGTTTGTTGTAATATTTGATGGCCCCCGTGTTGGACGCCAGAACGTGGAGGTACATGTAGACGGCTTTCACCATTCTTTCTCCTTGTATACATTATATAACTTGTTATCTTCTTGCTGAAGTGTGGGACTACCAAACCACAAATATGTGGGTCTTAGGCACTGATTGGAAAGCAATTTACTTTTAAGCCAATTTATAAGCATTTTAAGCAGTATTTTTATTCCAAAAAAGGAAATTTATAAGAACAAATTCTGGATGATCTTACCAATTCCTTTTCTCCTGTATTCCTCTACAACTCCCAGACTGAGTATGTAGGCCACTTGAGTTGTCCCGGGAAATGTTGTAGACAAGATGTTGGAATCCTGTGCAGGGAATAAATACAGAATGCAAGCAAAATAATTTAATGTCAAATTCATGACCACTGATACATACATTGACCCATCCCTTCGAGATTATAAAATCCCCATAGACTTTGTACATAGTCCACCTGGTTCCCCGTAAGCAACAGGTTAATATACCCAATGCAATTAACTTACTGGCCTTGTGGCCAACTCCGGCAAGTAAAAACAAGATTTGTCACATTCCAAGGAAAGAATATAATTTTTTATTTTAGGGGGCTACTTTTTAATCTGATGGATATCACAATATATTTCCCATAATTAATACCCTAAAAATATGTGAATTTTAGGAGCCACCTTCATATTTCAGGGGGCTATTTTGAAAACTAGGGGGCAAAGTCGCCCTCAGCCCCATGTATTTCCTACCCTGTCACATTCTACTGGCCCCAAACCTGAATCCGAGAGCCCCCCAAAAAGATAAACATAACAAATTACAAACATGTATGTTAGATTTGGTTTAGGATTAATTACATTAATTGGCCCGAAACTAATTTCTAGTGACCCCGGGCCAGCGGGCCTGTGCCAATTTCAAACACTGCATTACCACACTGTGGTCTGTTGTACAGGCATTGCATGGTTAGCATGCAACTTTTGACATGCTAACACATGCATTGTCCATGTCCTCTATACGACCAGGACATTGTGTGTACATGCTTATGACATGTACGTATATATGGTCTTAGTCCCTTGTATGACCATTTATAATATAATGTGGTGCTGGCTGCTTTTCAAACATGCCAGCATTAAAGATAATTTCCATCAGGGAAATAATTTGTTTGCAACATGACATGCATGAGAGGAACAAACAGTGAACATGTATCAAGTTTTGAGATACTTGTGCAATGAATACACACGAATCATGTATACCAGCCAAAAAAAATACATGGGGGCGACAGGCGATTTGCCCCCCGAAACTGTTTTTCTTTTTCTTTTTAATCTTTCTGCATGATTGGAAATCTGACAGGTTACAGCATGATAAATATTGATAATCATTTTTTATTAGACTCTGAGCATGTGAGAACGATGTAAAAAAAATAAGAGCCCCAAAATAGCCCTCGTGAACATGTACATGTAACGAGGGCGTTTTTTTTTTCCTCAAAAATTTAAAAATGCCCCTTGTGAAAAAAAAAGTATTTTTGGGGTTGGTATACATTCCAACAAACATGGTGTGTTTTTTTGCATGCTATGAACTTACATGGACAAGTACATGTATAATTTATTACATTATTTACTGATTTCAACATCTACTGTAAATAAATACATACTTGCAGAAGTTGCTGAAAAATATTTAATTTATCTTGTTTTGATTACTGGTATAATGATACACCATTGTACATGAAGTATTAAATGTACATTTATATTACACCGTATCCATTAGTGCAATTGTGTCCATTACCATAAAGCATACGTGTGTTAGAAAGCATCAAAGCGCTATATTCATCAAATACCGTAATAGATAATGATACACGTTATCTACAGTTGGTATCACTGAACAATATGGATTGTCAGGTTCGAAGACCACCCCTGGGTTATCAATCCAAGGATACACACTGTATTATGTACTGTAGTTGTTAATGCTGGCTTACACTGTATTACCTGCACTGCACTGAATGTATATTCTATTCATAGTCATACCACTATTTAAACTGGCTTCCAATATTATCATGTGGCCTTGTTATGTGTGATGATTAATTAATGCACATCTTTTTTGCATGACAGTAATGGATACATTGATCCATGCAAGTACTTAGTACTGCATGCATGTAAAAGGCTAAAAGCCCAATTGTACTAGATACAATTACATATATACACATACATAATTTGTAATGCAGTTTAGTATAGTACACAGCAATAATAAAAGGACCTACATGTACTATGATACTAGTACTGTACCACTGGCTTATGAATGCGGCCATCTACATCTTTTGCACAAAAGTATGAAAATTGAATAATGTTTGACTTTGCAAGTACTGTATTGTTAAAACCCCATTGCGCTATACAATACACCATGACATAAATGTGTAATACCATGTACAGTACAACAAAATAAGCAATCATAAAAGGAAAATATCTTCTTTGTACATGTACATGTACACATGTATTTAGCATCAGCTAATAATTTCAGTAAACTATCTGGTCCATTTATAAAAAGAGCAGGTACAATTGTAGTTTGTATCGACTGTGCTCCTGAAATGGGTCAATACTAATAGTTCATTACGATTGAACTGCTTTATACAGTACATTTCAATGACGCCTTCCAAGTTCCAATACATACTGTACATGTATTATACATGTAGTACTTACACATGTATGGACCTGACATTTTCATTTTGGAATCCTGCCGATCAATATGAATGAAAAAATGTATTGAATAAATGTTATCGTGAATCGTAATGCAAGAAAAAATACATGTACCATGTTTATTTTCAATTTATAGGCTTGGCTATGATAATGAATGGAGATGTACTGTACATGTATTTTCAACTGCATTTAAATTGAAGTTACACGTAAAATGCATTTATAAAGGAGAAATATAAGTACTGTAAATGTTCACCTTTTTTTAGTGTCAGGCAATATAAAATACTACATATATTTGTCCTAATTTTAAGGTTTGGGATAATGAATTGAACATTTAATTACATGTATTTATCTACAGTAATACAAGAAGAAATTCATACTTGATAACTCATTGCCATCACGTTGTAACCAATTGAAACGCTCCTAGGAAGACTTTCAAATTCAAACATTTCAATCAGAAATTATCTATATAATGAAAGAGAAATTTTGAAAATCAAACCTGTTCCATGTTCTCTTGGTAATATGAAATACAAGTACATGTATACATACTGTACTAGACTAAAGCAGGGCTCGACACTCGCACTGGCCGAAATTGCGCTTCGGGCCAGCAAAAATGTATAAAAGACATATTTTGGTGGCCCGATCGGGCAAGTAGATTTTCAACCCAACATTGACAAAATTAGACAAATCTTGTTTTCTTCCATGTTATGCTTCATCTATAATCACAGATTTGATCAGGAAAGAGTGATATTTTGAATAGTAAAAGTTTACTCATGAAATACAATTTTCAGGCCAGTAAATTTTTCTTTCGGGCCACCAGAAAAGGGGAAGAAATTATTTTACTGGCCTAATCGGGCCACTGACAAAAAAGGTAAGTGTGGAGCCCTGACTAAGCAAAGGAGATGTAACCAAGAGCTGTACAAATCAGGGCTCAACACTTGCCAGCTTGCCCAGGGCAAGTAATATTGGGTGTCGGGCAAGTAACATTTAATACATTTTCTAATTAGCTTGCCCAAACGGGCAACTAAATAATTGTTCAACTAAGAGAGAACAATGTAATATCATACGTTTAAATCTCATCTAGAAGTAAATGTTATATTGGGGCAAGTCAAATTTCAGAATTGACGATTTTACTTGTCCGAACGGGCCACTTCTGAAAAAAGGTTAGTAAAATGTATACAAACACTCTCAATTAGTTAATTGGATTTCACGTGTGTTTATAAATAGTGCGTATCAAGGCCTTTGTTAGGCTGCTTTGTTATGTGAAGTGCACTAGGGTCTGGTGTCACTAAATGGAAAATTAATTAAATTAGTATGCGTCCATCGTTTACAAGAAACTCAAGGCTACCATGTGCATTGTTTAACCATCTTGATTCATGTGAGTGAATACATCATTTTGTTAGAATTTAGACAGTATGAAATCAGTAGGCTACCATGGGCACTGTTTAACCATCTCGATTCATGTGAGTGCATACCAGATGAGATACATTCAACATTTATCAAATATGTATGAAATTCATACGTATTTGATTAGATTGGACACACAAATTATTCAGTATGATACAAATTTGCTCAGAATGATAGGGCTCCACAGGGCTCAAAAGAATATCAATGACATGTGTACAGTACATGTACAAGGGGGAGGTTTACAAGCTATTTTCATTTTGACCAAAAAAATGTAATCTGTATAATTTTCATATAATTTTATAATTCATTGTATGAGAAATATATCCTATCCTTAGTGTACCTGAATTGAATTTAAACCTTGAGTGGAGGAATGAAATATTAATGGTTTTTCACTTTAATTGATTTTAATTTTGCAGGCATTTACATATGTACATTTAAATTCACGGTAAGGGTATCAAATACAGTTAATAATATATGTCAACAAAAGTATGTCAACAATTTTAGGTATACAATCCCTTTTTTTAAACCAGTGTAATAATCAAACCCATTAATTGTGAATTCATTTTAATTTTTTGGGTCAAATAACACTCTCTGCAGAATTCCAGACACCGGTAGTGTTCTGACAACAGACCCCAGTTACATATTACATGTATGTCTTGATCGCCATTCTCAGGGCTGTGATCACTAGACATGAACACATCTTGTCCTTCCACTACAGCCCAGGGGGGTGTTTCACAAAGATCCTAAGTTGATCTTAGCACTAAGATGGTCTTAAATATTATGGAAAGCCACTAGTGTCTTGAAACAGTTTTGTAAAAGTTATGTTGAAATGCATAAAATGTTGATTCATATCATATATCAAAGAGATTAATGATCTTCACATCAAATTCATGAAATTTCTTTGATAATTAGAAAATATATATGATTTGAATCAACATTTTATGCATTTCAACATAACTTTTACAAAACTGTTTCAAGACGCTAATGGCTTTCCATAATATTTAAGACCATCTTAGTGCTAAGATCAACTTAGGATCTCTGTGCAACACCCCCCTGGGAATATATATTTTTCAGGGGCTACTTTTCCAGCTCGCCGGCATTAGAATAGCACTGTAAATTTGTTTTGCACTAAACTCTGTGCAACTTTAGGGGGGCTCTTTTATGATTTTCGGAAGCTCTATATATGGCATTTCTGGGGCTAAATCGCCCTGAGCAGTGAGCCCCCGTGTATTGTTTTCACTGCACTAGACCAGACTACTTCTTACTTCCAAACAAAGATATGTACATGTACCTTGCTGCGCAATTCTACATGTACATTTACGCTACGGAAGACAATCATTGCGGATGAGATACGATGTAGGAATTATCAGTTTGTCTCGAGGAGTAAACAATCAAACGGTATGCCAACAGTAATGTACATACAGTGTATCTGCACCAATCTGCAAACAATACTGCAAAGCTCCACACCCTTCTGCCAGCCCCCCCACCCCCCCCCCCCCCCCCCCCCGGGGTCAGGCCAGTAGAATAATTTTTCTGCATTTATTTTGTGGTATTTTAGTGGGCCGGAAAATTTGTATTTCATTCATAAAACGGCAAGTATTTGAATTTTACATCAGGCAATTCAATTTTCTATCTAGATACTGTAAATGACAACAATTTACCAAAACGACAATTATTCTGGCACTGGGCCAGCCAGAACTGTGTTACTGTTAGCGTCAAGCCCCAAATAAGTTGCACAGTCCATGTAGGTGTTTCAATTTCACTTTCATTTACATATGAATGAGAATATCAATTTGTACATGACGGCACTTAACTATGAATTAAGTTTGAAATCAAACAAACACATTCAGAGGAAAGCGCTGTTGATTTAGACTTAAGAATTAATTACTCAGTTTTACATTGTAATGTACATGTACAGTACATGTACAGTACATGTACAGTATGTACTTTGGCACCCATGGACATCTTATAGGCCAGGGGCACATTTTTTTAGGGGGAGGCATCTTTTGCTTGATATATTTCCCAATTTTCACCTTGAAAAGGTTCTTCTTTACCACTAAATAGACATAGATTTGTGAAAGGTAATATTCAATACCAAGTATGCAATTTCAAACCTCTCATGTCCACTGAGTGGGGTTCTGGAG